>VYZP01001861.1:31671-53685 GCA_013400635.1 Hypocryptadius cinnamomeus | reverse complement strand
CGGCTCTCGCGGCAGGGGGCGTGGCCAGCCTCGTTCCCACCCCGCAGCGTACATATAAAGCTGGTGCGCGTGCGCCACGCCCTCTCTTTCCCCGCGGAGCGCCTGCAATGGCGGTACACGGTAAGGCGGAGCGGGATGCGGTGTCTGCCGCTGCCCTGGCTGGGAGGGGGGGATGGCTTCTTCCTTCTGCTTGGACGTTCGGGATGATCGCCCGCAGTGCCGGTCGCGTAGTGCTTGAGGCTGGAGCCGGCAGGTGAAGCTCTCACCCTTGGAGGCGCGGATAGAGCTAGGCGAAAGGCGACCCTAATCCAGCTGTGGGGCCGCAGCCGCCCGTGCGCGGTGCCCTGCTGAGAGACGCGGAGGTGCGAGGGGACTTACAGAGGACTACATATCTCAGCATGCCCTGCGGGAGGCTCCCTGCCGGAAGCCGCATGCCGAGGCGCGGGGCAGGCTGGGATCCGTAGGCGGCCGTGACCCGCGTGGCGCTGCCGGGCCCGCGCCATTTTGATCCCCGCCCGGGATCGGGGCGCTGCCCTGCTGTGCCCTCAGCCGCGGCTGCCCCTGGCACCCTGCGACAGCCTCCACACCTCTGGGTTCGTGCATAAAATGCTGCGTAAGGCGGAACCACCTTGTTCATGCGGCAGAGGGTTGGTGCACGTGCTTGTGTTACCCGTAGATATTTTTGGAGGGCTCAGCCACCGGCATCATGGCATTGCTCCACAGCAGAAGACGTATTAAAAAAAAAAAGTACTATGAAATCCGCATAGCGTCCCAAGGAAAAAAGAGCCACAACATTTAGGTGATACCTGATGTAAATCATAAGTGTTGTAACTGTTTTCTTTATATTTTTAAGACAATGACATAGCATAATAGAGATTCGTTATAAAAGTAAACCACCACAACCCCAAAGTACTGACAGAAGCCTATTATGTGCTTAACATGCCTTTTTGTCCCCTCTATGAAATGCTGATGTCATTGAGCCCATAGCACTTCAAAAAGAACGGGAAATGCCATTAAATATATCAATGATTCCAGGCTCTTAGCTGCAAGCAAAGATTAGGCTGTGGCTGGATTTGCATAGGGAGTTGTCAGGTGCATTCGGTGTGTGTTTAATTAGCTTGTCTAACAGTCTGAGTCACACATTAGATTACTGAACAGTAAATTTTTGGAACTTAAACCATTAGTAACCCTTAATTATTGAGTTTATTACACTCAGTAAGCATAAAGTTTATTGCATGCAAGAAGTGGAAGCTTAACTTGAGGCTTTCTATAGCTTTAATTGTTTTTGTGATATGAAACAAAATGCGTGATAGGTTATCTTTCATGGCTCAATGCATTTATTACGTCTGCAGTACAGGGTGAGATACTTTAAATAAGCACGTTAAAGTGATAATGTATTGTCATTCATTTCTTGAACTGCTTGAGTTGCTGGATTTTGATAATTGCTACGTGGTTAAAACAGTTCTCTAAACCAACTTAAATCAGTTCTTAAAAGTGATTAAAACCTTTCCTTAAAAGGTCTTTGGACAGGTTTAACAGTGGGTACGTGCAGTTATTTCTACAATGCTTTTCATAAGCGATTTCACGTGGGTGTAACTTGAAACTCCTTTGTTACTTAAAACTGCATTTCTTGCTGCTTTCCTCCTGCAAGCTTGTGATTGAGTACTTAACATGCTGCTTCTAGAGATTGTGTTGATGGTTATTGCCTCATAATGTGTGTGACTTATTGCCCTGGTAATACGAGTCTGCTGATTTCAAGTTGTAAGGCTGTCCACGTTTGTTTTTAGGTGTGATGGAGAGGAGGCTTTCATTGGTGCCAAGTACATTGTACATTAAGGTAACAGCTCTGGAATTTTTAATGTTGTTCTAGAAGTAACACTGCATTTTTGTTTTTGACCAAGTCAATAAATACTTGTGTTTCATAACTTGGTTTCTGTATTTTTTGTCTGTCAAATTATGGGAAGTGCCAGAGAGTTGTCAGTTTCGTATGGCTACTGAGTGGGACAGAAAGGAAAAACTACATTGCCTTTTCATAAATGCCATTAAAATGATAAGTAATTATTTGATAATTTTTGGGTTTGGTGCTCTTTGAGTTAAAGTCAGTCGGTAGTTTAGTTCTTAGTTAGACTTCTTTTGCTTACAGAATTTCACCTTGTCAGATATTTCACCTGTTCCAGAAGAGTATTAAATTGTTGTATGAAAATTTTAGTTTTTTAGTGCTTGGTGATTGTTTCTGACATAGTAACATGAGAGATGATGCGAGACCACAGCAAGAGATGTTTTCTAGTTTAAAAGATAATTTTGCTTATCTTTAATTTTAGCACTTCATGGAAGAACCATCACAAGTAGAAGAATATTTGGTACACACAAGTGGATTTTCCTGAAAAACATGTATGTTCTAAATTATCAGTGGGGATAAATTAACAATAAATGGATTAGAAAAAGATGCCTAGGATTAAATTAGTAGTTATGTCATTAGCTTTAAAATTGAGGTATCAGTGATTTTGGGCATGTTTGACATGGTCTAGAACTGTGTGGGCTGGGGGGTTTGAGAATAGATATTTGTGTTGGAGGAGCTGGTAAAATGCCTGTCTTGAAGTATTCATACTAAATTTAAAGTTTACTTCAGTATAGCTTTTAATTGTGAATTTGCACTTTATTGGGAAATAAGCATGAAACAATGTTTAGTCAAAGAAAACAGGATGTCTGGATGCTTATTAATATAAATAAGCAAGTGTTCCCATATTTTAATAAAAATGTGTATTCACTTTTTTAATGTATAGTTGTTATCCTCACTACTTTGAAGAAAAGAAAGAATGCCAGGATCTGTATTCATTTAAATTTTACTCAAATGCTTATAACCAGTTGTTACAAAAGTAGAAATAGGTTGTTCTTACAGACTATTGTCTTATTATACATGAACTTGTTGTAATTTGGGATTTTGCTCAAATTTCTAGAGTGGCATGAACACTTTCTAGTAATGGCAGTGTGATGTGTCCTGAAGAAAGATTTCCTCACAACAGGAAATAAAACAGAGGTAATATTTATTGATTGAACAGCAGACATTTTTTGTTGATAATAATTTATTCCCTTTTTTAGTACATTGCTAGTGAAAGAGGTGAGGGTTGTCTTGTGGAGTATATGAATGCGGTGCTACAGTTCTTGTCGCTGATACTTGTGGATAATGGTGAATCATGCCAGAACTGCCAAACCTGGTACATTGATGAGCAACTTCATAAGGCTTTGGCTACTGAGACCAAACCACTTAGGATTTTTCAATCATAAATCATCCGAGCTGCTGTTGGTTTAGTGCTGTTGCTGTGTACAAGTGAGGTGCCAGCATGCACCAGGCTGTGAATAAGAATGTTGGTGCGTTATTTCAACCCACCTCAGGTCTGTGTTGACACAAATAAGTACAGTTGCAGAAGCTTGCATCTTTAAAGAGCAGAGAGGAGGAAGTGTTAGACTTAAAGTATTCTGCCTTATAGTGGGTAAATAACAAGTCTTGGGTATGGTCATGAAGTGTTGGTGGTTGAAAGCTGGTGGTGATGTTTGCACTTTGATCCTTTAGGACTGTTAATTTAGGCCTCAGATGTGAGCATTTAGGAAAAGTCATGTTAATGACAAAGGTAGAATTCGATGGTAAATTGTAGTGAACTCTAAATTAAGCTGTTTCTGCTCTAGAGATAAATTACTTCACAAGGGCTGGTATAATGTACTTGAAGCAGGCAAAAAGAATGCTCATAAATGTTTACTGTACTTTAAGAATAATAGCAGTGGTTTCTCCAGAACTTCATTCCCACTTAAGTATATGAACTTAATATTTTTCAGTGAAATTCACTTTACTGCACTGGTGTTTGGGTCTACGGGCTAGTTTTAGTTAAAAAAGCTAAAATGTAGAGAGTGAGAATGTCTCATTTTCCTGTGTTGCTACACATCTACAACTTTATTCTACTCCTTATTCAAGAAAGGTACCTTTAAATACTTTGTTAGCTACCAGTGCTTTCTTTTGAACAACAGATTTTGTTCTAGTATGTGAAGTTCAAATGTACAAGTGAAACTTCTTGTGCAGCAGTGCTGCCTATAAGATGCAGTATTGTTTAGACAGGCAGTATTGCAAGTAGAAAAGGGAGTGACTTCCCTGGCTGACCTAGAGAAAAGGTGCAAGTAGCAAACCTTGTTAGTGTTAACTAACCAGTGCATTTTATGTCTTTGCAGAAATGCTTGAATGCTGCATCTGAATAGAAGGTATGAATTCCAATCAATATTTTTTATCCTGATAGACAAATCACCGGTATCAGATACCCTGATAGTCAAGTGTAATTCCCCCATCCTATCATAGTTCATACCCAGGTTGAGCAATAGCTGGGCAAGAGAAGCAAAACAGATCTTACTGTGACATGACTACACTTCTGATTGAAGTTTCACAGAACTTGCAGTGTGCTGATACTAATGCAGCACCTGTTGAATAATGCAGTTTGGTCTGTATGAGAGGCTAAATAGATGGCAAGTTGTATTTTGGGTGATGAAAGAAAACTTCTCCGAACTAATAAATGTCTTTTTTACAGGAAAATGTGTTTTATAGAAAACAAGTAGGAACAAGTGCGTTTGGCTTATTGAGGTATGTAACTGAAAAGCTTCTAAACATTTTCTGGTTCTAAGTCTAAAGTAACTGTGTTTACAGTTCAGATATTTTTGCATTATGATAGTTACTAACATAATTGATCAATTGATATGGTCATAGTTGGCATTTACAAAACACTTGTGCCCCAAGGCACAGTGTGAGCTGATAGCTGTGCCTAACCTTGGTTAGCTTTCAAACCTACATGAAAAGTTTTAAATAAATGTACGTTATTACTGAAATATAACAGAATGTTAGAGATTGTAATACAAAAACTAAGCAATCAGAAACCTTATAGAATATTTCCTACTAAATTTTTTGTTCATGTACTGCTTTTGTCTCATCTGTGATGATCCTATCCCGAACCTGAATTCCTGTTGAAAAACTTTATACGGATCCGGAATCTGAGACGAGACCAAAATACTTTATTTAAACTTTTTGAGAAGTATTAGTCTTTGTGGGTTTAGGTTTTTTATTGGTTTGTTTTAGTTTTCTCAGAATTAGCAACATGTTAATACAAACTGTTGTGTGCTTACTTGCAAATTAAAATTTCTGTCTTGAATGAACAATTTTACTTAGATCTTGTTCTCCTTTTTCAGTGATGAATTGGACTACTTTGTCAGAGCTGCCTGACAAATGTGGATGATGTAACCAGAAGGAAGTGTAACACCTGAAGAGATATTGTGGCTTGGAGTGGGATGCCATGCTTTTAAAAGCCTGCTGAAACAGCTGCTGTTTTGTTCAGTAGATACTGTCTCTGCATATTTAAAACACCATCTTTCCAAAATACTGAACTGTCTTCTGTAGGAAGTGTAGCAGTAATATTGGGGAAAGGAGTACATGGAAAACCCCTTGACTTTTTACCCTTTTAAAATAACATATGGGGAGACAGTCCTGCAGTTATTAGAGATCTGTGATAACTCAGGAGTGGGGCTCACAGGCAGGCCCTGTAAAGACAGGGTGAAAGCAAATAAAAAGACCGTGTCTACAGCTTGCATCACTGCATCTAGTGAACGAGTGAGGAGTTGGGGTTTTACAGGCTGCCATTTCAGCAGGAAAAGACGAGTACCACAACAGTGGAACTGCCCTTTGAGGAATACACTGGTAACAGTACTTGAGTGCTCTCTGGGGGAAAGAGGTTGGTAAAAGAGAGTTACGTAACATTGGAACTTCGGCTTTTGTCTTGGTTTGGAAAGACGGGTGTCTGGTAAGGAAGACAGGAGCCTCCCTTGAAATGAAAAATGTAAACCTCTTCCCTCTGAATTGTTTTAATTTTGAAATTAAGGGGCTCTCAGGCAAAGATATGGGAGTAGGAATAACAGTTCTTTATTAGGAAAAATAAAAGTGAAAATAAAAATGCAGTAATGCAAAACAACACTGACAGAATACAGCCTGACAACCCTGTTGGTCAGGGTGTTGGTAGCATTAAATGGTGGCTGCAATCCTCCTGGCGTGTCAGGTGTGGTTCTGTTGAAGCAGTGATCCTGCAGAAGCGTGAAGTTTTCCTGTGAAGGTCCAGTGGTGGTGTAGATGGGCCTGGTCCTCTGGGAATCCAGCGGAGAAGAAGGTTGATCTTGGGAATCCAGAGGGAGAAGGCTGACTGTGGTGTTCCAAGTTTCAGATTCTATCCAGGTAGGAATGCTTGGCTCCTCCCTCTGGGTGGAGCATCTCACAATGGGCTGATGTAATTTTATCAGTCATGCAGTGAGACTCAAAGGCCCATTAATAGAAGATCTCTGCCTGGAGGGAGGATTGGTTGTGGAAGGGATAAAGAAAACTGCCCAATTAACAGAAGATAACTGCCCCACCTCTAACAGATGGCAAATAGAATACACACCCCCGGTTACGTCTTGCAACCTGAAACAGCTTTGAACAGTCACTTGGAAAGAGCTGGTGCTGTAATCACAGTAGCAGCATATTTGCTGTATTCAGCAAACTCCCTTCCACAGAGGAATGAAGGATCATAAATTGGTCACCAAGTAAATTTAAAGACAACTCAGTGTACGTAAGGTAAAATTTGCCTTGAAGCTTGACTTTCAAGCTTTATTGTCAGGAATTCTTTATAACTGCAGAAACATGATAATAGCATAATTAAAAATTCATAGACCTACTATTACTGAATCATTTTGAAATCATCCAAAATATATAAAATAACCCTATAGATCATAGGGTGTACCTGTTGATCAGTGACAAATTCTGTGTAAAGTCCAGTTTTCTGTCAAAGTCGTATGAAGTATAAACAGTACCAGGAACAGCACATAAAGCATTGGATATGTCAAAAATAAGTATCCTTCAGGCTACTGTAGTGGATGCTAAGGATCTGACTGAACTCCAGGAGTGCATTGGCTTACTGAGCATCTCCTATGGTTTGCTTATTAAGCAGTGGCCAGCTACTTTGGCTAAAGGCTGCTCCTTTTGAGTAAGGAATGGTAAATCAGTCTATTGAATATCAAGATATGCAGAAATAAACAGAAAATAGTTTCCTCTTCATTGCTTTCAATAATACTTGTTTCTGTTAACAAATGTTACTGAGAATGGTGCATATTTTCATGTGCCATGTTTTGTACATGCTTTTGAATAAAGATGAGGATGTTAAAGTCATGGCTGTTGCACATCAGCTGTGGATCACACCTGATGGTCATGGTGTTCCTTGACTGCTTGTACTTCTCAAGAGCTATGGAGGCAGTGTGGCCTTGTGCTGACTGGTGCAGCATGTACTGGGCACACAAAGCTTTGTGTTGTGCTTGACTGGCTCCAGGACACAAACTACTGACTGTACTCAAGAAGTGGGAAGGTAAGATTAGTTTGAATCTTCTGCCCACTGCAGATCTGCAGAAAGGTCTGTTACTAGGTGCTGTTAGCATCTAGTAGAGCTGCTTGGCTGGTAAGTCCAGAAGTTGTCAGTCCTAGCTAGGTCAGTCCTCTTCTGGATGTTAAGATGCCAAAGAGCAGAGAGATGGTTAATAGAACAGCAATATTTGGTAAGTACTTTTTAGGGATTCAAAGGAATATTTGGCTATATTACAGGGTCAGAAGAGTGGCATGCGATTTTGAGAATAAAGGTACCCTCTTTATCCTCCCTCTTTATCCTTTAGGCTGATGTTAATACAGAACATTAATCTTTAAAGAGAATGCTATATGTATGTGCAGTAAACTTGGTGAAAGTGAGTTTATCTTGTGATGTTGGGGATGAAATAGAAGACTAAAGGTTGTGGGTGGCACTTCAGGTACCCAAAGTACTTCATGACAGTCTTGCTCTCTATGTTCTAAAACATTTGCTGGGGATGGTCTGGGAGGTAGGATTGGCAGCAATAGATAAAGGGTGCCAGGAAATAAAGTTACTGCATATCAGTGTGGTGGAGGTGTGTCTCAGAATGTTAAACCATAAAAAAGATTGGCCTCTCAGCATATAAAAAAAGATACATGTGGCCAATGGTAAGGCATATTCAATACTGAGCTGTAGAACTTTCTCAAGGAATTATCCTGTACTTCAGAGCTACTGAAAATTGGTAGCCAATTAAAAAAAAAGTGTATTAGTGGTATAGGGAGTCAAGTGTTTACAAAAGTGAATTACTGTTTTAACCATGACATGTTCCAGAGGATTTGGTTTATAAGACTAGTGAAAATTATGCAGGAAGGTCATTTTTATAACAAATTTTATGATGGAAAAGATGGCTTTTTTGCCTTGTGGGAGGGGGTTAATATGTTTTCAGACCAGTTGTGGATTTCGTTCTGGTACATTTCTGGAGGGATGTTTAATACAAGTGAGATAAGGAGATGTAGTTTTGGAGAGTTACTGTGTGACACATTTGGAACACGTGGCATGGGATTTCTCTGCAAAAGAATTGCATGAAACTTTGGGTTTTCAGAACAGATTGTTAAATTCAAAGCTTTAAGATTGTGCAGGAAACAGCATGAAAGCATTTTGCTGCTTTTGTGCTTTAGTCCAGTGAAGTCTTGCACTAACCATCATTAGTGGGAGCTAGAAGTGTCACATGGCTGTTGGGCTGTGGTCCAAGAAATCGGTGGTTAAACAAACTGTTCTGGAATGTTGCCATTTATCGGTCTTAGTAACTGGGCAAAACCAGCAGAGACTTAGTAATTAAACGAATATTGAGCTTACGAGCAAGAGAAGTACCTTGCAACCACATGGAAGATTCGAGAGTAGCTCTGCATAAATGCTTTGCTACTATTGAAGTAACAAGGTCCTTATTAAAGTGGGAAGTTTTGTCTTGCTGAAGAACTTGTCTTGCTGGTGAAGGCTGCGATCCATAATCAAGAGTTGCAAGCGAGTGAAACTAAGCTAGCAGTGGTTATCTTGCCACAGCACCCACACTGCTATGTGACTGCTGGTGCTGGTGTGACACCTGCTTGAAGTATCAGATCCCAGTGAACCGGAATTTCAGAATAAGTTGTGTTGTCTGGCTGCCATCCTGCAGAGGAGTGTGTGACTGTGGCTGCAGCTATATGGTGTGCTGGTGCTGGGGTTCCTACCATCTTTCCTGCAGGAAAGCTCTTCACTGTGTAAATTTGCCATACACAGTTTGAGGTATGTGTTCTGCCAATTAAAAACGAGCATCAAAATGAAATCAGTTGGTTAAGAAAATAATTCCATAGGACATTCAAACATGGACACAGCAGAATCAGCAAGTGTTGGACTTTGCCCAAGGAAAGGTATTCTTTATACTGAAGAGTGTTCAGCCCTAACTTTGGTAGCTTTTCTTCACACTCCCTTTGTCCCAGAGGACAATCTTTGAGCTATCATCTGGAGTATGAAAGAATTTAACAGAAAAATAGTAATTTCAGATGAGTGGGGTACACATGGAGGCTTTATATGCTATGGAAATGTATGTCTGGTGATTTGCATTCTTTATTTTTTGGTGTTACAATCGGTTTTAGGAGCATTTT
Source organism: Hypocryptadius cinnamomeus (assembly GCA_013400635.1). Taxonomy (NCBI): domain Eukaryota; kingdom Metazoa; phylum Chordata; class Aves; order Passeriformes; family Zosteropidae; genus Hypocryptadius; species Hypocryptadius cinnamomeus. The sequence continues at coordinate 44,156 of VYZP01001861.1, read as the reverse complement.
TGTTTGTCTGCCCTTGTATTTCCCTCAGAAGATATAAACTGGAAAAGTACAATTAGAATGATGAATTCTACTTCCTCTCAAACATCATGTGGCTTTTTAGTTGATAGTCCAGTTGAGCTATCAGGGCTATGAAGACAGTACTTCTCTGCCATTGTCTCAAACTTCCTGCAGGCTCCGGAGGACAAAGTGGTGTTTGATGCTCAGAAGAATGGCTGTATTGAGTGGGACAAAGTCTGCCTCGTTCAGTATTCTGCCTGAGGATGACCAGTATAAGGAACAGGAGAAGTATACAGAGCCTTTCCAGCAGTTTTCTTGGGAAATTTCTGAGATTTTCATTTGTGTTTGAATACTACTTTGCAATTATGACCTATCTCCATTTAAAAGTATTTGAAATATGAATGATATGTGGGTTGTAAAATAGATGAAGTAGTGGGTATGTTAATAAGTGTAGGGAGTGTAGGATTTGGATGGGGCTGAAGTAAAAGGGGTTTTCCCCCCCCCTTTTTGAAGCTGATGTTACTTTTGATTCTCATGTTACTGAAAACAGTGGTAAGTGAAGTTCAGTGAGGGCCCCTGTGCTAGGACAGCCTTGCTGTTTAACTGAACTGTTTTGGGTGGGAAAACTCAAAGTACTCATGTGTGCTCTTATCCCTGAGCTATACTTTAGGCTTCTCACCAGACCAATAAACACTATCTTTTTCCTTGAAACTGGAGTTCTCCCTAACTGAAGGAGCACTCTCCCAGCAACAATGGTACCAGTTTTATAGTGGCAGGTGAAGAATGATTAATATCTGTCCCAAAACGAAGTTCAGTCCTTTTGTGGAAAGAAAGAGGTGAATGGACTGTAATAAAATAAATGCTTAGACCTTACTTTGAAATTGGTAAGTTGATTGGAAAGTAAAGGTATTTTTAAATAGTATTAAGATCATTGAAGAAGAATATACAGCTGTTGATATCTGTGTTTCATCTTACCTTGACAAAATAGGAAATGATTTGCCCTAGGCTTACCTTGCTTTCTTTCAGAGTGGGGAGTATTGCAGATACTAGGGTACTGCGGAAAACTTTTGAGACTTAAACTCTTGTGTGTCTTGAGGTTTAAGCCCAGCCAGTAACTAAGTACTGCATCCTACCTGCCCTCATAGGATGGAGAGGAAAATATGAGAAAAAGTAAAAGTAATGGGTTGAAATCAGAACAGAATTGAAATTAAACATAATAATTGTACCATAAAGGAACACAACAAAAAGAAACCCCAAGATAAGCAAGTGGTGATACACAACAATCACTGATCACCTGCTAACATACCCAGCCTGAGAGATGACCCATGCCTCCTGGCCAGCTTCCCCCAGTTTATGTACTGGGCATGACATGCTAGTATAAAATATCCTTTTGGCCAGTTCAGGCCAGCTGTCCTGCCCTTGCTCCCTCACAGTTTCTTGAGCCCCTCCTGACTTGCAGAGGCTTCTGGTTGTTGCTAAGTAGTGCTACCCCAACATCCAACCATAATCGACTCTATTCTCATTCTGAATCCAAACCACAGCACTAAGTACCAGCTACTAAGAAGAAAACTAACTAACCCAGCTGAAACCTTGATGGCGTGTTAGCTCTGTCTAGTAGTTAGATCATTTTTTGCAGCAAAAAATACAAGCAAAATTGCTGTCCTTTGTTTCATGCACACCACCAGAAAAGTACAATATTGAAACATGGTGAGGGGCAGTTCTTAATGTCATTCTGACTTCATAACTAAAACAGTTCAGGGTATGATTATTAATTCCCCAGAGTATGTTAGAAGAAGCATTTTCTGAAAATAGTTTGATTATATAGTTTCTGATTCTGAAAATTTTATTAAACTGCCTATTTGCTACTGCAAACAGAAAGAGAAGTTTGGTTTGTGGGAATTAGTGCTCCTTTCCCTCTTCCTGTTTCACAGATTATAAACCACACAATATAAAAAAATTAACGGCAGGAACAGGAGTTACCTCTAAAACATCTTGAAATAGCAATTTATGATAGATACTATTTCAGAGCTGAGTGTTTCCTCAAAAAATCTGCATGGCAGGAAATGGTGTCTAGGCTTTTGAAAATGTTTCTGAAGTAGTACTCTTACACTTGTCTGAACTGGCTTGTCTTCATTTACATGTACTTCAATTTAATTTCTGTTGCTAGTGAAAAGTTGGTCAGTATAGTTTCTGCTAATTTGACATACAGGATGTAAGGCTGCTGGAAACCTTTTTTCCATGTAAAGAGATCTTAATATGGTGATCCTCTGGCAGGGGTTGGCTGCAAGGTGTTTTGTCGTGGTTTTGCTGTGTTTTTAAATGCTATGAGAAGATGACTGGAAATTGTATGAGCACTTTCTCCTGAGAGTATTATGTAGTTTCTAGTTTTATAATTGAAAAAGTAACACTGAACAATTGTAGCAACTGCTTGATATATTTTCTATAAAAGTGTGGTCCCTTTATGAGCCGTGGTGGATATGGGAAAATCCAAAGCTCTTACCTTACAAATATGAACAAATGTGATTTGCTAGGAGCTACAGATGTGAAGAGACCTGTGGTGTAAGGACCATTGACTTCCTGATGGCTAGTGCCTGACAGCACTAACTTTTAAGGGAAATAAGCCACTTAGCTTTGGTTTTTGATTGAAGAAACTTGACAGTGACCAGGATGGTTCACTATAATGAAACTCTCCCACCTGCCTGTAAGAGAAGAAGAGGAGGAATTCTGTTATCCTGAGGTAGTGCTCCTGGAGTGCTTTGTCTCTTGGTTTTATCTGCTGTTTTTTCCTAAGGGCTACTTGGAGTTCTCTAGTTGTGATTTTTTTCACTGAGGTGAGACCAGGGAATCCTAGAGTATTGTTGACTATCAACTAGTAAAATGCATTTAAAATGACAAAAGAAGTGTGTGTATTTGGTCTTTCCTGAAGTTACATCTCTTATAGAAAGAGCAGATTATCTGTAGAAGTTCGAGTTATATCCCACCATAAAATTTCATGCTCTGGGCCAAGGTTGGGACCTTGGTGTCCAAAATTTTTATATTGCACTCAGTTTTGTCCCAGTCTCTTAAAGATACTATTCCTCCTCTTCTATACAATTCCTGTATTGCTTTCCTTTTAACAGTTATGTATTAAACATAAAAAACCCCACAAAATTTGGTAAGACTACGACATAAGCATTCAGTATTAATCCCAGAAGGGCTGTAAGAATATATAAAGCTTCTGTGAAGGGGAAAAAAAGAAAGCTCTCTGTGACTCAAAGATATTGTAATGAAATTGAAATACGTGATGAGTTTTAAAAACAAGACCAGGTCCTGTAATGGATGTGATTTGACAGCTGTGATTTGCTCTTCAGAAATCAGAGACAGAGCCTGCAAATAAGTCACTTATGAGGTAAATTGCAGATCTATCAGCAAGGACAACTAGCAGGGCTTCAGGTTGTTTTAGATATGGAAGGGAAATATTTCTTTCTCTGCTTCTGTGTTCATACTGAGTTCTCTGCTGGAAAGTTTCAGGCTATAAAGTAGGGGCTAGAAAAAAAGTGGAAGGTATTATTTTAAATAAAAACCTTTCCTACTCACAATTAATGTAATAGGGCTAAAACTCAAATGTACTTTGTATAGTATTCTCCAAAAAGCCATAACCATTTTTCAGAAATATCTCAATTCTGCTGAAATAGGCTTGGTTGGACTTGCTCTTCTCTCCTTGACTATTTTGAAGTTTGGCTGGGAAACGGGCACCTCAAATTCATTAAAAAGGCAGAAATTAACGTCTGTGAAGATGACAGCCTTTTCTATAGCAGCAGCAAAAAGGACTATCAGCAGAATTGGCATCTGGCCCTGGAAGCAAAACATTCTGAGCTTCTGCTAAAGCTTCCAAAAGAAGCATGATAATGAGGTTTTAGAAAATTCCTGGGCTGTCTTGGTTTCATATACAGTCTAATCCTACTGCTCAACTTTGGTGATTAAGATAAATAATATAGAAAATACTGTCTTGGGCCAAGCAACAGTAAGTTATGAAGTATTTATTTTCTGTGGTTCACTGAGGTAGTCTCCCCTTTTGCTGGGATTTAACCTTAACCTGAACTTAGTCATTGTTGGGGTGCACACACTCACTGCTTGCTAACACATCTGACTAGCAGTTGGGATGTCAGAGGGAAAGCTGATGTGTTACCAGCACTTCTATCAGCCTAAGGGTGGAAGAAGCCATTTGTGTCACCTTGGCTGAGCTATAGAAAGCAGGTGAACTTCTAAGCTGGGAATGTCTCACGTTTGGGGTTTGTTGTGTTGTTTTTTGTTTTGGTGTAGATTGGGGGTTTTTGTGCATAGCTTACAGAAGTTTCTACTTTAATAGCCTTCCCTTCTTAATTCTGGTTCTAATTTTTTTCCATTCTGCACTGAGACTGGAGGAGTTTGAAATATTTTCAGACTAAAAAAAAAATTCTTCTGCACTTTCCTCACTGCCTCTTTTGGCTGCAGCAGGTCTGTATCAATACAGTTGATCTGAAATTTGTTAATGGTTTTCATGCGTCAAGTTTACTAATCAGGACTGGTCTTTTAATAGATGTTTAAAGGGATAAAAGTTGGCACTAAATTACAAATCTTTGCCTTTTAGTGTACACAAGATCATCTCTTGGGTAAGAATTATTTTATAATTTTTCTTGTGAGACACATAAGATGTGGATGTGGCAGTAAAATCTACAAATGCCTGACCTGGAAGGGTATGAAAGAATTTAGAAACTTCTGCAGTTAACTGTCATCAGTGATTTTAACTGGTTTTTTATGGACATGCTCACTCAGCTATCTTTATTGATTCTGCTGTAACTAAGCATTGATGTATTGGCAGTAAAAATGCATATTCTCACACAGTTGCATTGTCTCCTCTTGCTGCTCAGTATGTGTCTCCAAACACTGCTCTCCATTGGTACATAACTCCAATTGGAAAACACAAGAGCTATTAGAAGTCTTTTGGTTAATTTAAATGTGCTGTCAATAAACAAGTTCACAGATTTATCAACCAGGTATTTACCCAGTCATAAACCGATTTATTTTTTTTTTTAATTGACCCTAATACATTTAAGTTTTCAAAATGAAACTTCCCTGTAGATGTTCTTATTTACTGCTATTATAAGATCTAAACTTTAAAAAAGAAAAAACAACCTTTTATGTTTTTTACAGGATCAAAACGAACTGATTTTTTTTTAAGTAGATTAAAAGCATAATATTCTTTATCTGTCCCCTGCAGATCACAGAATAGCAATTTATTTTTTCTAGTTACCAGTTGCTGTGAAAAATTAAAACTTTGCTTCTCTAAAGATCTAAACCTGTGCTTCTAGCAGCACAATACAGCTGCATTAGTTGTACCATATTAAATTACAAATTTGTTCAGGTTTGAGCACAAGCAATGTTGCCTGCGCTGCCCTGTACAAAACTATGATGAGATTCCTGGTTAAGGCTGCACAAACTGGAAAGGGAAAAGTTATACACATGTGCTGAAGCTCTATTTTAGGTTAAGATTTAATTCTAGTATGACTCAAGGCCCACGTAGAAGTATCTTTCAAAAGAAGATTATTGCAAAGCAGCAAGCCCAGCCTGAGGTACTGATAGAGTCAGAGTTCTTCATCCCTGTGCTCTGGTCTGATTGTGCTGTAAATGAGAATTCTCATAGGGCAGCATTCTCCAGGTATCTTTAAGAAATAAATAAAAAATCATTTGTACACCAAAGGTAGTATTGTCTGCTCTTGGGATCTGCAGAAATGCTGCATTTTGGTAGTCACTTCTGCCTTGCACCTGGCAAGAGTCATAAATGTGTGGGTGAGCTTGTTCTATTCTTACAAGGACCTTGAAGACACAAGGTTATTTGGGCTCACCCATCCTTGAAAGGATTTTTAGGTTCTTTGGTTACATGTTAAGTAGCCTGGAACACTTGACCTGAAAGCTGTGTATTGCAACTGCTGCATCAGACACTTTCCTGAGTAATCAGCCATGGAATTACTAGCCAACTAAAAAGGCCTAGGACATAAGCCCAATTTCTGGCTACTGATCATCCATGCCATAAAGGGTTAATGTAGTCTGACAGCTAAAGCCTGGAGAGCAGTTTAATATTTGGGCATGGTTTAGAAGTTAAGGTGGGTGAGAGCTCAGCTGTGGGAATGCAAGCTGTGCTCTCCATATTTGCCTTACAGCTGGAGTACAGCCCATGACCTGTCCCACCTCCTGTATGGCTGTGGCCATTGTGTCTGTGCTGTGCTCTCCTCTCCTGGGAAAGATGCCCAGAGCTGGAGAAGAACATTCTGTGACCCAGTGACATGCTGTCTGCCTTCAGAGATGGGCTTAGTGCAGTAAGTAACTTACATGGGGTTAAGTGGATCCCAAAGGTCTCCTTCCTTCAGCTGGCTTTTACAAGGGTGCCAAGTACTGGAATCCTCATGGCTGCTAGGCAGTGCAGGGATGTAAGGGCCAGGCTGGATGTGTGTCTGGGGTGAAGGAAGGGCTAAATACAGCAGTAAGTTCTCTATTGACACTTTCATTTGTGGCTGTATTCAGTGAGTTGCAGCTTCAGCACTTGGCTACCTCACACTGCGCAAGTGGACAGGACAGCACTGCTGTCCTGAGATGACTCGGAGATGTTTTGAAGATGGATGCTGATCAGGAATGCTCTCTGCAGTGTGTTCTCTTGCATGAGTCCTTCTCGTATGCAGAATGCACTAGGACTTGGAGGAAACTTCTTTCTCCAACCTTTTCATGCTAATTTGAGGAAAATAGGGCAGTATATTGGGTAACTCTCCTGTCACTTTGCTGAATATCTTGTCTCCTCTTTCCATGGAGCTTTGCCAGGCACTGACCTAATGGTAGCATTCCACTAAGAGTTTTAAAGCATCAGATGCTTAGGACAACAGGAATAGAAAAGGCAGCAATTGTGTCCTCTCGCCCTTGTACCCCCAGCAATAGTAAAGCAATAGTTTTTGGTCAGCTTGGGAAGCCTTTCTCCATAGTTTCCTCATCGTGATAAACTTGTGGGCTATTTTTATAGGAAGCTTGTGATTTATAGGTCTATAGTGGAAAGAGGATTAGAGGGAATCTGGAGGAACATTTGCTTTGTATGTTCTTCCAGGAAGTGGAAAGGATTTGGGAAGAAAGGAACAGCTTAGTGATTGCATGTTCTGCTTGCTGCAATGACAAGGTATTTCAATTGTTAGACTGAAGAGCACAATATTCATATTCCAGAAGTGGATATTGGCTAATAGAAAAATAGAAAGATAGGGCAAGCATAGGTACAATAGTACGTTCTGGTGTGCTCCCCCAGTTTATGCAATTCCTCCACTAATTTCTGTTGCAAAATTTAAATTGTGGTGATATCTCTATCTCTCCATTTACCAATTTTAGATGGGAGTTTCTTGCATTAATTAGTTATTTTGGGGATTTATGGAAATACCTACAGCTTCAAGTGCCAATGCATTCCCCCAGCTTTAGCTGCATGTGTGTAAAAGTAGGGGTTTTTGTTTGGCTATCGGCCTGTTTAATGTTTCCTGGTTCTTCTCTGGAAGAACGAGTGAGCAGTTATTCTCTAGTTTTCCCCATGCCACTTCTGACTTGTAGGCCTGCATTGGGTTTCCTCATCTGTCTCGTCTGTACTAAGGGTATAGATTCTGAATAACTTAGTACTGTTTTTTTGGCAGTAAGCATGTGGCATTTGTAGTTCTTTGTTGCAAGGCTGGGCCTATTTTCTGAGTGACAATAGTCAGTTTGGGATGGCTTTCAGTTGGCATTTCCACAATACATGTGGAAGTGACTTCACTGTCTTCTGAGCATGCAAAAATAGAGTGCTCTCCTCCTCCAGTCCTCTTTGAATACTTGCACATTAGCCTACAGCATACTGCAAATACATTGAATTCTACAGTGATTGCTCTGATCCCTCAGCTGGTAAACAACTGTTAAAATCTTCTAATTTAAGTTAGAAAAAAACTAAAGGTATTAACAGAATGTGAACTAAACTACCTTCTACTGCTTCTCTTGTGCCTCTTTCTTACAAAGTCAGCTCTGGAGTGTTTTATTGGAGGTGGATGTACCTGTGTGTTTGGGGATGATGTTGACTGGGAAGAGGCAAAACCAGTGACTGATATTAGAAAAAAAGACTTATAACATAGATACTTTACAAAAATGAGCAGTTCAATACCCTTTCTTTCACTGGCAGTGTTGCTACAGCAGAGACATAAAACAAAAATGAGAGAAGAATTTAACACCTTCAGTCTATACATAAAATTCAATTGCAGAAGAATTCCTGGGAAAGCTTCATTCTTCCTCATTGTCAGGCTTGTTCTCTGCCTGCAATTATCTGAGCAAGTATTTAGCAGAATGCAGGCGATTTCAGCCTCAAAAACCTGGAAATGCATCATGTCAAGTCTGTAGGATCAGACTCCTATTCCATCTTGCAGAACTAGAAGAGTTAAAAATTAGTTAAAATTTAGTTACTTTGGGTTTTTGACGGGGAGCGGGGAGGGGGAAAGAAGCATCAATTTGTGGATAGAACTGGATCCAGGGTAAAGAACTGTATCACAGAATCTGTCTGTCTGCTCCAGGAGGCCCACCACATGCTCAGGTCCATGTTCAGACAGGTTTTGGATGTCTTGGAGGATGGAGACTCTACAAACTCCCTGGGCAACTGGTGCCAGTACCTGGTTACTCTCGCAGTGAAAAAGTGTTTCCTGATCTTCAGAGTATTTCAGTTTGTGCCCATTGCCTCTGGTGCTGTGAATCATACTGGATTTGCAAATGCTTTGTTTGCTCCTTTGTTTTCCTGACTTAGAAGAAGTGGAGTGTTTGAAGAATCAGCAGGATCAAAGTTAGAACTTTAGAAATAGTTTAAATATAAGGGAGATTAACCTCGATTTTAAGAAGCGCTACCCTGACTAGATTTGAAAAAGTTTGAATATGCACAAAGGATATAACTGGAAAGAATGTTAAAAGAAAATATTACCATTAGTTATGTTAGTAAAGTTTCTTTGCTGAAATCATATGACAATTTTAGATGGTAAGCTACTTTTTATAGAATGGAAGGACTCTCAAATCTGCATATTAAAGACTGAGACAGTAATATATGAAAAGTATTTTTTCTGAAGGAAGTTTCATATATGTGATTCATCTCCTTTTCATTAATTTCTGACTTGCCTTTTTCTCCTAAGAGACACAGGCCTTGCATTTTGTAATGCAACCTATCTTTTAAGACAGACAATTTGACTGATAAAAGGAAGAAATAGCACAAACTTTTAATTAAACAGATATCTCCCCAAATAGCTTTATTTTACCAAGGATCTCGCAGAGCAAATAGGCCACTAGCCAGCTGTGCACTACATTGAATAAAATACACACAGCAATCCTTTCCTGAAGTATCTTTATAACATATAGATATATTAATAACTTGGCAGCCTTACCAACCAGGCTAAGGGCAGGGAATGGCTTGAAAAGCACACTGCTGAGAAACCCCAAGAGTGGCTCATTAATTTCAGAATTCTGCTGTGGCAGGCACAGTACAAGGGGCTTGCTTTGTTATTATGAGTGATGACATTTGCTACACGACCAGAGTGATCCACCCCTCTAGGGCTGTAGCCGGTGCATTTCAGAGTTCAAGTACAGTGAATTCTACAGACAAGCCTAAATTTCTAATGAGTACACACTTTGGAAAGGTGAGGCATCATAGAAACTGAAGGTAAGATTCCTGTTGAGTTTCCTAGATGTTTTGTTCTTTGTTTAGGATATGATTAACTGTATATAAGTAGCTCCAAAGCAAAAAATAGTATCTTAGTCTATTTGTCAAACTAAATTTCTTTTTTGCTGCTTTATCTGTGCTACTCTGTAGTTGATCTTGTTGTAATCACTGCTTTTACATGGATGTGCTGGGAGGAACAGAAGTCCAGCTGTGGCTTCAGTGGCTATAACTGGAACAGAAGCAGGCAGGCTTTTCATATACCAGGAAAATTTAGGAATCAACACAACTTTCATTATGGTGAGAAGCTGTCAAACTTCCAGGCATGTGCAGAGAAGCTCCTCACGAAAATCTTAGTCACCAGGTAAGTACCTGCAAATGTTCTTGGCAAGGGTATTTTTTTCAATCAATGTTCTACATTATTAAAAAGAAACACCCCCACCAGTTTCATGGATCTTTTCACAGAATTACAGACTATTCTGAGTTGGAAGGGACCCATAAGGATCATTGAGTCCAACTCTTAAGTGAATAGCCCATGCAGGGATTAAGCCCTGATGCTCTACCCAATTGAGCTAATCTCAGGGTTTTCCTGGGCATACCACTTTTGGCTTTGATATTAGGGCTAAGAGTGGAGCTATATTTGGAGGAATTGTATGTCAGACTCTGTGCTTCCTGCTTTCTATGTAAAATTTCAAAAGATCAAATAACTGCAACTTTGGGTCAGCTGTGATTTAAGTAAGGATGCAAATCTGTTCACTGCATTAATCATAGTGTTTTTATTGGTTTTGCTTCCATTTTATGGAGGAAAAGTTAAATGCAGAAAAGAGTTTTCCTCTAAAAATAGGCCTAAAAAAGTTTCCTAGTTTTGTCTAAAAATGGAAAGCAGGAGTTACTTTCTCAAGAGTTTGCCACCCAGAGTTAGTCAGATTGACTGGCTGAGAATTATAATGAAACCCAAGAAGTTCCACCTCAACAAGATGAATTTCTTTACATTGAGGGTGCCAGAGCACTGGAACGCTCCCCATGGAGGTTGTGGATCTCCCTCTCTGGAGAATTCCAAACCCACTTGGACATGTTCCTGTATCTCCTGCTCTAGGTGACCCAATTCCTAGCAGGGGAGTTGGACTGGATAATCTCCAGAGGTCCCTCCTAACACTAATGGTTCTGTGATTTTTCACTACTTTCATTAGTTCCAGAGAACAAATGCATTTATGAAATTTAGGTAATATTCTGGACCACATCTGTACTATAAATACTGAAACACCTTCTATAAACATCTGAAAACAACATGCTTTGGTGCAAATCCTCCAAAACTGGAAAGATTGGAAATGTGGAAAAATGCTCCCAGGGTTGTTTTTGAGAATATTACTTTCACTGGCCAGCTGACAGCTATGTTCTTGGAAAAAGTTATTAACTTTTGAACAGAAAAAAGAATATGTATTTTTATAAAGGATATGTTTAAAAATGCCACTCAGGTTTCCACTAGAAAAGTTACTTTTTGTTTTACTAATTTTTTTCAGGAGGTTTCATTTTTGTAAAGGTGGGGCGAAATCAGAATAAAAATTACCTTTTATCAAATTTTTTGAATTAAAAATTAGCTGGACTATTTGATAGTGTACATCTGCCTTGTATTTGTAGCTATTGCACAAATAGCAACAAATATTTGCTATTAATAGCAACAAATATTACTATTCCACAAATCTGAGTGGTCCAGCTTTTAATGAAGTCTTATTGCATCGAATACTTGAAATTTTTTTTTCCCTTCTATCACTGAATACCAGCTGTATGTTTCACATACTTATACGCCAGCATGTGAGCATTTGTTGACACTGAACTAACCCTGTAATTGTCTGTGCTTGCTCCACTGCACAGGTTCAAGTGTTTTTTAAAGTACTGGAGATACGCTGGAAGTATTCGGCCGGGCACAGGGGCAGCAGGCACTGCTCAACTTGTGGCTGAGCTGTCTCTGGGGAAGTGAGTAATACCCTATGTGCCTTCCTGCCTCCGTTTTGCTGTCTTTATCTGGACACACAACTCTGGCCGAGATCAGTAGGTCGGTTTCCAAGTTTCTCGTGCGGGGCGTGCAAGCGCGACGTGCTCAGAACTGACATTCTGAAGTGAACGCTCTAGCAAGGAACCCGCCTCTGACAGCGCTGTGCAGGCAGACCCGCATTCCACCGGGGCCAGCAGGAGAAAGTTAAATCACCACCGAGGGCGCGCTCCAAGCGTGGCTGCGGGGCAAAGGCCCCGTTCCTGGGCCCGTTCTGCGGAATTCCGCCGCTGGAGCTGCGCGGCGCCCCAGCCCGTGCGGCTTTCAGCGCCTTCCCTCCGCCGACCCCCGCCTCGGGGCCCCGGTCGACGCCGCCACGCCGCGCAGCGCATGGAGGAAACTCCCGTTCCCCTTGGCCAAACTCTGCCTCCGCCCGGCGGCTCTGGCGGGGCGGGCAGTCCGAGGGGCCGGTGCCGAGCGCGGGGCGCCCCTCTGGGCAGGGTGAGGCGCCTCCCGTCTCCAGTGCGGGAACGCCGAGCGCCGCCGGGCTCGCCTGGCCGGCAGCCACACAAAGCGTGGCTCTCCCCTCCCTTTGTCTGCGTGGCTTTGTCTCCTCCGCCCCCTCCCCGCGGCGGGCCGGGACTTTCTCCCCAGGCCCCCCCCTCCTGCGGCCGCCGCCGTTCTCGCCCCTTTTGTGCCACCTGCGCGCCGTGGGAACGGCCGCTCGCCCAATCCCGGTCCGACCGCGGCCGCTCCGCCAGCGCCGAGCCCGCACAGGTGCAGGCGGGCGGCGCCGGGGAG
>VYZP01001861.1:19897-31110 GCA_013400635.1 Hypocryptadius cinnamomeus | reverse complement strand
AGCTCCCGGCCGGGTGGTGAAATCGGGCCCGGGGTGTTGCAACCCGCTCTCCGGGGGGAATAGGGTGAGAGGTGGGGAATGGCCGGGGCTCCGGGCGGGGGGGAGCCGCTCCTCCCGCGGGAGTGTTGCGGGGAGGGGGGGAAGTCGGTCACTGGAGGAAGTTGTAGGACATCTGAACGCGCGGAGCACGTGTTTCCATCGGGCTCATGGCCGCCGCCGCCGTGGGTGGGTGCGGGCTGGGAAGAGCGCTTTGTTCCTCTCGCTTGCCCGGCCGGCACCGAAGTGGAGGCGGGAAGGGATCCCGGCCGCGCCCGGGGCCTGGAGAGGCGGCGTGAGCCGAGGGACAGCGAGTTTACAGCGGGCGGTGGAGGCGGCGGCGAGTGTCAGTGACGGTATCGCGGTGCATGTGGCAGGTTTGCTTGTCCTGCCACCCCCGCCTCTTGCCTTTTTGCTCCATTTCTAACTTGTTCAGAGTGTCTTAGGGAGTGTGTTAGAGAGAGGAGAGGTGAGTCAGTGTCTGTCTGGGTTGTGTAAAACCTGCAGTGAAAGCTACCCCACTCCCCCCAGGCAGTGGTGTTAGGGCTTTCCTTTGTGTTAGTGCTTCTTGGGAGGAATTTCCTACGCCTTGCAAAGCTAAAAAAAAAAGTGTCAGAGCGGTGATCTGCTATTTTTTATATTTTTTTCCTATGACTTTCAAAGAATGGGGTAGTCTGTTGCATGTATTGTCACTTGAATTGTTCTACCTGAAGATATATCTAGCTTAATTCTGATGCTTATTGCATTTGAACAGATATCTGGAAACATGGCTACTGAACATGTTAATGGGAATGGTACTGAAGAGCCTATGGATACTTCTGCTGCAGTTACCCATTCTGAGCATTTCCAGACATTGCTTGATGCTGGTTTACCACAGAAAGTTGCTGAAAAACTAGACGAAATTTACGTTGCAGGTAAGATCTAAGACTTGCAAAACCACACATACAATATTCTATTGGATTCTGCTGTCTTTGGGCTAAAATAGCAACTTTTTGTGGTTTCCAAAAGTATGGGAACTGCAGTCTTACCAAAATCTGGACGTTTTAGACTCAGTATTTCAATTTATTGTAGTATCTTTCAGAGGAAGGTCCCAGACTACTTGGGCTGACGGGTGGGAAGAAGTATGCAGGGTACCAGAGCAACAGCTGGAATAGGCAACAGATGATTTTTAGGAGGAGCAGGTGATGTGATCTTTGTGCATTTTTTGTGGTAATTGTAGGTAACAGTAAGAAACTAAAGCCTTGGTATGCATCTTCTTATTTAAGTGGTACTTCCTGACATGGTGTTTGGGCTCTTGGATGCAGAAGTTATGGTGTTGGTTTTTTCAGATGTGGTAATAGCCAGCATTTTTTAAGCTTGATTTTTGGAGAGTGATGGCCATTTTTAGTGCTGCAGTTTATTTGTATTTATAGTCTTCTAAAAGCATACTAAGGTACCATTGCTAGGCAAGCTAAGTCAGGCTTTGGTAGGTTTTGATGGACTCCTCTGAATTCAGCTTCAGAATATTGAAATTAAACTTGGCCCATGTAACATCTGGGTTTCACAGGAGTCAAATGAACACATAAATGTAGTAATTTTTACTCTGAATCCTATCTCTTTTTGGTTTTAATTAAAGGATTATATATCCTTAAATATTTAACTTCAAAGGAACAAAATGGTTTTTTATGTATAGTAACTTACTTTAATCAGTAATTGATTTAGAGGTCACTGAAATGTGTTAGGGATGCTACATTAGGTTTTACAAAGATTACTGACCAAATATAATTAGTAATTTTTTTCCTTTTCTCTAGGCCTAGTTGCACATAGTGATCTAGATGAAAGAGCTATTGAAGCTTTAAAGGAATTCAATGAAGAAGGTGCACTGGCAGTGCTTCAGCAGTTTAAAGACAGTGATCTCTCACATGTTCAGGTAACATTTAGCAATTTGCAGTATAATTGTTGAGGGATAAACTGTTAGTTGTCTGGGAAGAGGTCTGAGTCTCTTCAGTGATCTGTGTGTGATATATGAAGTGAACACTACTAGTTCAAGGTAAAAGGAGATTCTGGCTTGTCATGTTTTCAGAACTGAAGACTGTGTCTTTTGCAGAACAAAAGTGCCTTTTTATGTGGAGTCATGAAGACATACAGGCAGAGGGAAAAACAGGGGACCAAGGTGGCAGATTCTAGCAAAGGACCAGATGAGGCAAAAATTAAGGTATGTCAGTAAAAATTAAAATCATGAGGTCTACATTTTGTTTGCTTTTCTGAGTTATTGTGATAGTTATGTTGGTTGTTTTGGAACTGTGCTTTTTTAAAGAAGATTATTACAGATTATTTGCCATTGTTGAAAGCTGTCACTTGAAATTTTGTCTTGTACATGTTCCTTTTCAAGTAGAAAGTTAATATATTGCTGGAACTGAACATATAAAAGTGAAAAAGGTTTCACAGTTTGCTTTGTCTTATTGAGACAGTTACTCTACTTTGCAGTAAAAAGTTTGTGCATACTTGTCAGCATAGTTACTCAAGTTCAAAATGCATAAGTTCAGCTACTGCTGATTGTTTTTTGTGTTCTGGTTTTTTTTGTTGTTGTTGTTTCCACTCCGCCCCCTTAGTTCAGATTTAGAGCAACTCCACAACAGGGAGGAGATACCATGTGTCTGAAAAAACAGATTGTAATGGATTTAGGATTTAGCCCACTTCTTATGACATAATCACTGCTCATAAACTGTACCCCAAACTGTCGTAATGGGTAAATTATTTTTTTGACCGTGTCTGCTCCTAGCCAGAGACTCCTTTCTCAAGAGTTAGGCATGTAATGATTTATTTTAAAATACTGTGATTAGCAACTTTACCAAAGCTTAAGGGAAGGAAAACCATCTAAGCATGTTTAGGTGATGTCATAAAAAAACCCCAAAGAATCTTTCTTCTTTGACACTTCATGTATATAGTATAAAATGATCATTACAAATAACTGTGTACCCTGTAAAATTAGAAAATCTTTTTTTCTTTTTACTTTGAGGCTGAGATGCCATTAATTATAAATTAAGAAAAAAACTGGTACAGTTTTTGTCACTTCCACATAAAACAACAATATAATGAGGACTTGGTTAATAACTTCAAGTAGCATGGGTTTTACTGCTGATGGCTCTAGCATTTAAAATAACTGCAATTTTGTAGTTGTAAAATTACAAACTCTTGACTATAATTTGGCTTGTTTAATATGCAGTTTCTTTGTGTGTAGAGTTGATTTGTCTTTATACAAAATTATTATGAAAGACTTAATTTCAGAGGAGTTTCTCATGTGTTTGCATACTGAATGTCAGCTAACATTTTAAGTTGGTATTATGCCTGTAACTATATCTGACTATATCTGTAACTACATGCAGTGGTTCTAGTGAGGGTTAGTTGTCCTGGGATCCTGTATAAGCCCCAAGGAATTGGAAGGGGGGATGATAAGAGAAAGGAAGTAGTACTACCACTTTGGTAGTTGTGTACCTGAAGCAGTCTGTACAGTGTTCCAGGGGTGTAAGCACTTAAACATGTGTTCTTTACCTTCACACTTATGAGTAATCTCATTAAGTGCAGGGAACTCTTCTGCATAAACGTCTGCAGGATTGGACATGCCAAAACAAGAAGTGGCTCAGACTAAGATCTTCCTAATTAAAGGGAAGCTCTGTTACTATTATATTACTTGGCTTTTTTTTTTTTTTTTTTAATGAAAATAAAGGAATTGGGAAAACTGGATGTGAATCTCTTAATTTTCTAGTAGTGTTTCTTTACCTAGTAGTTCTGTTAATTGTTTTGCAAGTTTATTGTTGAAGTACCAGCAGTAGATTTGTTTGTAGGAGCTTCAAAGCAGTACAGTTTAAAAGGAATTAGAAGCTTGTCTGTCTGTGAATGAAGTGCAGCTAAACTTGCTCAGTTTGTATATGATTTTAAAATTTTAAGTTTTTTACTTGAAGGCACTGTTGGAGAGAACTGGCTACACTCTTGATGTGACTACTGGACAGAGGAAATATGGTGGACCTCCTCCAGAGTCTGTATATTCAGGACAGCAACCTTCTGTTGGTACAGAGGTAAGAAGGAGAAGGTGTTTATGCAGATGTAGACTTACTCATTGGAAATACTTTTTATAAACAGTGCTTTGTATGTCTGTTGTAGATATTTGTGGGCAAGATTCCAAGAGACTTGTTTGAAGATGAACTTGTTCCATTATTTGAGAAAGCTGGACCTATATGGGATCTGCGCTTAATGATGGATCCACTAACTGGTCTAAACAGAGGATATGCTTTTGTCACTTTTTGTACTAAAGAAGCAGCTCAGGAAGCTGTTAAACTGGTAAGTTTTCTTGGATTTTTTTTTTTGGTGAAGTGCACTCTGGCTCAGAAGTAGTTGTCCTCCTGGTCCTAGTGCTTAAATGCTTAAGATAAAACTGTTATTGTTAGATTACTTCATTATTTCCTCATTGCATATGAAGATTTTCTGACTGCATTAGGGACAGGGGAAAAAAAAGCTGATGGGCTGCTGTTTGGTCCAATTAGATGAGCCTTTGTTATTAGCCAAAGTTGAATTAGCAGTAGTGACTTCTGAGCTGTCTGCATCTGTGTGAGTTCTGGAGAGCAGTGGTGTTGGAGTTGCTGTGGTTGGTACAAGGGCAGTGCTGGTCAGGGTGTCTCTGACTCCTGATGTCTTTCTGCACCAGCAGGGGGCCCATGCTGCAAAAGTGCTTCAAAGTCACAGAATTTTATAAGATCCTTCACATGGAGAAAAAATGTCTCTTGAGCATTGAAGGTCTGTTCTGTTTGCTGCAGCTGACAAGAAAACTTCATAAATCCTGCCAGTCTAAGCAGTGTTTCCTCTGTTTTACACAGAGGTATGAAATAGTTTGATGTGGTACACTCCTAATAAGCTTGTCAGGTTTTATGCATGAAGTACCCATCACTAAAGAAGAGGGTGGGGAGGAACACTGCCCTGATCCTTGCACAGTGCCTTTATTTTCCTGCCTAAGTTAAATTTGAATTTTTTGAGCTGGTTACTGCTACACTGATACGGCCAAGATTAGCGTGTGGTATGACTTGCGAGTGCTAACCATACACATTCTGAAGTGTTAAAACCTTGGTTTGTAATGAGGTATAGCTTAAACTGAGGTACCCTATTGACATGTAAGTCAGCTAGTGGAGACAAATCAAGCTGAAAACGGTAATTTGTTTTGAGAAAGCACACAAATATCTGCAAAAGTGGAAGTACAAAACCAATGTAGTACATGCTGATTAGCTTTTTAAATAAGAACAGTTGGTTGTTCCAATGTGCAGTTAGATATACTGTGGATAACTGTGTGTTCTCTTTGTACTTTTCATTGTCAACCTAGCTGTTCAGAGTGTGTGTGAACTCTTAAGAGTTAACTCTCAAAACTTAATGGAGCAGTGAATCAAATCACATAAGTTCTCAGAGACACCTAATAAATGAAAAAAAACAATTTTTCTTCATTAAGCTGGATTTTGCTTAAAGGCAACATGCTCTGGAAAGTCATTCAAGTCATTTTTCCAGAAAAGTAACATCAGATCCTAGCCTTAGTCTTCCGCTAAATGATACAAGGGAAGGAACTACTTGATGTCCCTTTATGTCTGATCTTTGGTATGCAGGAAAAAAGCACACTGTGTTCTGCTTGTGAGTTAAATAGCCACTGAGAGTAATAGCTGAGAAGTGTTGCAGTTGATGGAGCGGTCTTTCAACTTCCATAGTAAACTCTTAGAAAGTAGTGTTATTCTTAAATTGGATTCTGTGATATGTGTCAGGTTTTTTTGGAGTGATTTTAACCGTAGTTGACCGAGTAGTTTGGTATATAAGTTTCCCAAGTTATCTAGAAGTGGTTTGCAGGAGTATTACCAAATTGTGGCTGTTGAGTTCATTTGAAATTGTAAGTCTGTAACTTGTATTACACATGCATGTAGTGTTACACGTGCATGTAGTATTACATATGCTTGTAGTTACACATGCATGGGAGAGACTGCTGAAAGACCTCTTCAAAACACTGAACACGATCCTAGCCATTTTCATAACCTTTTATTTTAACAGGTGGTATTCTTTTTGACACTGCCTGCAATCTTCTCAGATGTATACTACTTCCCAGCTTTCTGGACTCCTTGGGATAATGGTTCTTTTGTTATTTCCCATCTTTTTCCAAGAGGCCTTTTTTATTTTTTTCAGGACAATACAGAACAAATTAGATTTAAAGTCTCTGCACTGCCTATAGGCTTTTGAGTAATAGGAGACAGCTATGTTTTTGTCAATGCCAAACTACAGTAGAGAATTAACTGACCTGTCTTCACGCTCTTGGAGTTGGTGTAACATACTTTGCTTACAGTTAATGTTTGTGTGTCTGCTGTATGTATCTTCCACAGTCTGTAGGTCAACTTAATGTAAAACTGAACTAAAATTACTGGATACACATGATGTTTACTTACTTTATTTGTTAACAAGAAGTCTTGCAGTTTAAAAGGTTGAAGTCTTGATTTTGTTTATGCATATGCATTTTTAAGCCACTTATAATTAATTACTCTTCGCATCTGTAATTCTTCTCGGTATCAGGCCATAGTATCACTCCATTTTTGTCTTAAGCACAGCAGAACTATTTTAAACACAATTTAGGGAATTCTCCTATTTTTGTGACTAGTATTGAATTCACTGTGGTTAACTCTTTGCTAGTTAAGTAGAAATGGCATCTCAGATGTTCACACAAGAATTCACTATCAAAGTATGATATTTTTTTTTATCTCAGTCACTTTTTCGCCTGTTAACATGTTTACTTTATACTGTTTAAGAATTACAATTCCAGTTGTGTTCTTTTGCACACATGTTCAGTTCTTCCTATAAGAAGTTGCTAGAGTTAAGTTTTTCTGTGTGAATAAAGTCACTGCAGATATGTACAGAATAAAAACTTTTGAGATGAAGCTTGTAGGAAAACATACTGAAAACTATTGAAGCATTCAGTATATTTTTGACTAGAACAGGCGTAAGCTTGATCAGAATGGAAGTACAGGTGAGTTAAGCAGTTTGCCAGCTGTGCATGGAGGTACAGCTTGCCATTTGCTCCTAGTAAACTAAAATTGGTAGTGAAAATTGAGGTTAGTAAAGTGACAGGACAGACCTGCATATTTTGACTTGTTAGTGAGTAAGTTCTTACATAAGTCAGAAAAAACCAAAACTATTACATCGTCTAGAGGGTGGCAATCTCTGCTACTGACTTCAGACACAGATTCCATGGTGACAGGAGGGGGAAGCAGTATGCTGACATAGCTACTTTGGTAGCCTGACTGTTTTGGCACTTTACCCAGATCATGATCTGAGCCTTTTTATGGCTAATCTGAGTTTGCAGATGGTATGCAAAGTATTTACCTAAAAATTACCAACTTGACGGTCAAGAACACCTAACTGAAGACTGTTTTCTCTATGTAGAGAGAAACACACAGTGGAAAATAGTGGTTAATACATTGGAGGATGAAAAAACTACTAGAAACTATCAGTGCAACTGCAAAATGGTAGAAAATATTAATTTTACTTTGTTAATTTTACTCTCATACAACATACTGATTTGTATGAGGGACTCTTACATTAGATTAGATGTGTAGCCATACTTTGGTGTGAAGACTTTAGCAGGAATAGTTGGATAAGACTTTCTGTTATCCACATAGAATAGAGTATTTAATTTGAAAGGGACCTGCAATGATCATCTTCGTCCATCTGCCTGGCCATTTCATGGCTGACCAAAATTGTTGCTGTCATCTTGATCATCAAGGGCATTGTCCAGATGCTTCTCTTAGATCGTGACAACTTTGGGGCATTGACCACCTCTCTAGGAACTGTTCCAGTGTTTGAGTGCCCTCTCAGTAAAAAAAATTTCCTAATGCAAGGAAATGTTTCCTAGTGTATAGTTCAGTTAGTGAAGAATCCCTTTCATGGACCAATAAACTGTCAGCTTCTTTAAAGGTGTTTCTTTAGAAGACTCCTTTTTTTAGCTACCATAATCTGTCTCTTCATTAATGTGTATGTTTATTAGTGATGATAATATATGTGCAGTCTTCTATGCAACTATCGCTGTTCCTGCTTCAGTTTCCTACTTAAAAATCAGCTATTCCTTTGCCACATGGGCAACAGATATGGAGATACAAGTCCTTTGTTGTCTCCTGCTATGTTTTGGGACATAATTCGTTGTGAAGATGTCACTCCACGTCTTTTTCACATGTTCAGTTCTCCTTTTTGATCACTTCTGGTGCCGTTACCTAGCTTAGAAAATTTTCAGTAGTGGAGTTTTTGTTTGCCCAAGATAAGTAGAAATAAACATCTTCCACCAGATTTTATTGCATAAAAAGCATGATGGGGTGGAGGATAACTAGCTTATGTAGTAAGATTTACCTTCAAGTACAAACTAAATCATGGAAAAAATAGCTGATGAAGTTTTAAAAATCTGTCCTGCTATTTGGCAATAAGGTGTTGTCCACAAAATTCATTTTCTTAGCTAAAGAACTGTCTGTTGCAGGGCTTCCAGTTAGAAGTGGGTTGATATACCAGCAGTTTTCTTCCCTGCTGCTTATTTGGATGATGCATGTCTGTGTCTGCATCTCAATGAAAGGCATTTTTTGATGTTTTCTTAACAGATGTCTACAGTAATACTTTTTTTCCCCCCCCTTAAACTGCTGACTTGTTCAGGGTATCTTCCAGATGTTATGGGAGAAGCATTTTAACAGAAGTCTTAGGATTTCAAGTCATTAGAAAGTTGTTCTTGCTGTTGACTATCTTTACATGTGTAATGTTTATGTTTTGGAAAGCTTTTGCCAGTTGCTCTTGAACATTTTGTGGAGAAGACCTGATCACAACTCTCTTTTGTTAACTGTGGAGCTTCAGAAGGGAATTTGACTTTAATTGCAGCTCATGTCTTGTATTTCACACAAATCAAGAATTTATAGCTACAGCCTATAGAGGAACTTGCGTTTTTTTTCTACATGGTTGTGAAGGGAGAAGCCTTGGCCTTGATGACTTGCATGGTTCTGTATGAAAAAGTTTCTAGAGAAAAGAGTGTTGAGAGACTTGAACAAGGAAGGAAGAATAATTGTTGGCTGAAATTGTGGAGATACTTTCAAAAACATGTGTATACTTCAGAGTAGTTAAATATGCATCATAAAAATGTGTTAAGCTGCAGAAATTTAATATATCATTCAATTCTGAGTTTTCCAAAGTTAAGTATTTGGTATGCTGCTGTTGCAGGGGTGAAAATTATTTGTAACTGATGATTGTTCAATAATTTTTTGTTGCAGTACAACAACCATGAAATTCGGTCTGGAAAACACATTGGTGTATGCATCTCTGTTGCCAATAATAGGCTTTTTGTTGGCTCTATTCCTAAGAGTAAAACCAAGGAGCAAATTGTTGAAGAATTCAGCAAAGTAACAGGTGAGTCAGCGACTAGGTTTTGTAGAGCTGGAAAGTGTCAGGTGTGGTCAGTGATGAGCTGTCTTTTAGCTTATAGTTGAATGATGATGAAAACAAACCGAGCCCACTCAGCATTTACCTCAATATTATATGTTGGGGTTTGTTTGGGTTTTTTTTTAAACTGTTGTTTTGCTGAGGGCTGAGATATTTGTAATTAGACTAGATGGGTGGTTCTAAGTTCTGCCTGTAGAGTAAGTGTGTAATGTTTGAAAATCTGTTCAAAGGAATTTGAATTAAAAGTGAGATAATTTCAATACTAATGGATGTTTTAAAACTTCTCAAGGCAAAACTGAAGCAAGCAGAAGAATGTAACTGGTTCTGTGCTTTATAATTCTTAAACTTTAAGAATCTCTTTTTGATAACATTTGAACTTGCGAAGGTGCTGTTTCTCTGTTACTGAATTACAGACTTCAGGTTATTTGGAGCAATAAACTTTTTAGGTACTGAAGTCATGCAACATTTATCTCTTGTTGTTTAGACATGGAGAAAACACACGCTGATAAGTGCTGTAACTTAAGGGTTTGAGAGGAGAATTGACAAAGCAAAACTTTTGGCTGCCCCAACTCTCCTCCATTCAGTTTGAGAAAGAGTATTCTTCCATAGCTACAAAGACAACCTGCACTTTATCATGCAAATCAATGGATTGAAAGCATAACAGATAAATATTTTATTTCATTTCAGAGGGTCTTACAGATGTCATATTGTATCATCAGCCTGATGACAAGAAAAAGAACCGGGGTTTCTGCTTTCTTGAATATGAAGATCACAAAACTGCTGCTCAGGCCAGACGTAGGCTAATGAGTGGCAAAGTGAAAGTCTGGGGAAATGTTGTTACAGTGGAATGGGCTGACCCTATAGAAGACCCAGATCCTGAAGTCATGGCAAAGGTAATAAAGCTGTAAGGGGACCATAGTACATTTAAAGTGCTCTGTTCCAAATTAGGTATTTCCTGTAATTAGCCTAAAATTAAGTAACATCTTTTCAGCCTTCTTGACAGAGATGTTGCAGGTGTGATAAGAAATGAATATACCTCAGAAATTATGTGCATTTAAGAGCTCTATACGGCCTTTTATTATTTTGTGTTCTTGCAGCTGAATAGTAAATGTAGTTCTTGCCAAAATGACATATATGATGATGTAGTTAATTTTTTACCTGGAAGTAATGGTGGTGACTTCTAGAGTTAAAATAGGTTTGTACCCTAGTATTTGGAAGGACAGAAATAGAGATATTCTCACAGAACAGCGTTAATTCTTTTTAAACCTGGAACTGTATCACTTCAGCATTAGAAAGAACATTTCAGTGTTCCAATGTACACAAATGTATTTTCAGAGTTGCTATTAGCAGTTAACTTCTGAGAAGTTCAGTAATTAGCTTGTATTTGGAACTTGGTAGTTATTTTTTTTAATTCGGCGGAGTTAATTCCTTTTAATACCTAGACTGGCAATATTCTGGATTTTGAATATTGAGGTGAAGCTGAACTCTGGACTGTTAACATTTTGAAGTACGTTGTAGCAGTTCTTTTGTATATATGTGCCTGGTGTCTTGCCAGAAACAAACGACCTGATTTTTTTTTTTTCTTCCTATCGGATATTGCCCATCCCTGTCTTTTTCAGTTGTGTTGTGTAGCTGAGTTGTTTAATGGAAACTCTTAGCTAGCCCGTATCCTTATCTCTTTCTCTTTGCTTGCTTTTCGTCTGTGCTTTTACTCTCAT
>VYZP01001861.1:12500-16575 GCA_013400635.1 Hypocryptadius cinnamomeus | reverse complement strand
CATTCCTTGGCAGTAGCAGGTGATTAAACTGTCAGAGCGTGGTGCCAGCATGTGGAAGGAACTCTTCTCGACAAGTTGGAAGAGTCTTTTAAATTGTGAGAGCACATGGGTGGCATGGTGTAAACATGCTCATGTCCAGTCATTAAGTGCAGCCTTGGCATGGGCACAAGGATGAATCTTTTGGTGCTCTTGGGTCACTAATAGGTGATTCCTGCTTTCCAGTATATGTTGTCTGCTATGTTAAGTAAAGGTTTATTTTAAGCTTTTGTCAGACTGCTCTAAATTTTCCTTTATCCTGTGCAGTTGATGATTGATGAAAATTTATATTGATGATTTAATCCATGTCAGGGAGTCAAGAGTTGGATGATTGCTTGCCTTTCTGATTTTAGAAGCTGTGGAGCAGTCTTTGTGTAGCTTAAGAGTCATATTGCATGCTGTGGTGAGCCAGGGGAGGGAATAAATTTCCACAGTTATTTGGGGGTGGCTCTTCCTCAAGGGAACATCACAGTTTGATTTGAAAAAGTTGAAGGGTAACTGCCAATGTCAGCCGTGGTATCTCCCTCTGTCTGCAGTTCTGTCTTTTAGCAGTGGCTTCAGGTCACTGAGTGCCCCTCAGGCAAGCACAGTCCTGACATTAGGTGTTTGGTGTAGCTATAGCATGGGAATCACAAGTTAAGCAGCTTGAAAGCTGCAGGCCTGTCACCTCTGACCTAGATATTACACTGATGACTGTTCTGCAAATAACTGAGCTAAAGCCTGTCTAAACAGTTAAATGTTTTGATAAGTTAATTGTTTTGTGTGTAACCAATTCTGGTTACCTTCTCTCAAGTTTGGTAGTGTTCTGGGTTGAAGATAACTGCTGGTAGGATCTTTTTAAACACTAACACAAATTGGATTGACTTTCAGGATACTAATACTTATGTAATCATGTTTGATAACAGATTAAATATTTCTGTCAGGGAATTTTGGAGCTAACTCATGTTGTGTGACTATTTATGTGTACATATTCATGTGTATATAAAATGCTGTACAGAAAATGTAATGGTGTTTCTTCAGTGCTGTCAATAGCACTAACTTGAAAAGCTTCATTTTGTGTTTTGAAATTAGATAATACTCCTAAGTTTTTGTTTTTTTTTTAATCCCCCTTAGGTAAAAGTTTTGTTTGTACGCAATCTTGCCAATACTGTAACAGAGGAGATTCTAGAAAAGGCCTTCAGTCAATTTGGAAAGCTAGAACGAGTGAAGAAGCTAAAAGACTATGCTTTCATTCATTTTGATGAGCGGGATGGTGCTGTAAAGGTAAGTGAAGAGGACTGTAACTGTGTGTGTGTGTGTTGTAAGTAGTGTTGATAGAAGCTGTATGCTGCTTCTAATTTGAGAAAAAGCCTTGTCTGGAGAAATGGTAACACACTGTCACTGATAACTTTGTCCTCTCTGGGTGTCTCATAGGATGATGCAATTCTAGCTTGAAAAGTGGATCTTAAATGCACATGCACTAAGTAATTCTGCAGATGAGCTTTTAAGATAATAATGTTACCATTTGAAACTCAAGTGCCAGAAGTTGAATGACTCTTCTCACCAAATTATTGGTAGAAATCTAAAGCAGTTTCTCTAGGGCAGGTGATAAAAACTTAGGTAATGTTTTTTATTTATTTTTCCAGGAATAAACACTTTTTTTTTTTTTAATGAGGGGTGCTTAGTAATTGTCAGTCCTGGATTTTGCTAGCCCAGTCTTGATGTCATGTGTTGTTAAGGAAGGGAAAGTGTAATTCCCCTCCTGCCTGTATTGTATCCATGTTTTTTATGTTCTGTGGTTGGATACAGGATACAGGGGGATTCAGTTTTTCTTACATATCCATACGTCTTAAAGCAGATGCTTAGGAAGATGATGGGAAGAGTCTTAGTAAGATATATATCCTGTCAGGGCTTGGCTGTGTAGAGTCCCTAAAAGTGGTAAAATCTTTAGGATTCTTCTGCTCAAAATTGACTTGTAATAATAACTGTGGTCCATGGGAATTGTACATGGCAGGGAGGATAGGGGAGGAGTTGATGGTTTGCTGTTTGTTTTGCCTTTTTTTTTTTTTCTTTTTTTCTTTTTTTTTTTTTTGAGGAGAGGGTTGTGGGGAGGTGGTGGTATGGATCTGGGGAGGAGTTGAGGTTTTTTGTGGTCGGTTTGTTTTTTTCCTTGTGATCAGAATGACTCTTTAATTTTTGGCTTCTGGTTGAAAAACAAAGTGATATGTATTGCAAGTAAAATAAAGGAATAACAGAATATACTGAGCTCTGCTGTTTGCATTTGTGCTGACATTAGGAATTTATTCATGGATTACAAAATGTGCACTTTCAGAGGACAGTTCTGCCACTTCATTAACTGTAACAGCTTGCAAAGATTGAAGCCTGTTTTCAGTTTTGAGGGGAAGATTTCTAAACTGATACATGAAGTCCTGGGTTTGAGAGCCAAGTTCAGAAGAAGTGCATAACTGGAACCCATAATACTATGCTGTCTGATTGTCTAAAATTTTTGATAGCTTTATATTGTTATTTTAGCTCTGGATAACAAATTAAAAAATGCGTACTCTAAAAGGTAGAGAAAAATTAATAACTTCAAATGTGCTTGGAAGTATATTTAAAGTCTGGTTAATTCCTTCAGGCAATGGAAGAAATGAATGGCAAAGATTTAGAGGGAGAAAACATTGAAATTGTTTTTGCTAAGCCACCAGATCAAAAAAGGAAAGAACGGAAAGCTCAGAGACAAGCGGCTAAAAATCAGATGTAAGTGTAAATGCATGTAGTTATGTTGTATTGCTTCTGAAAGACATGTACAATCCTGTCGAATTAGAACATCTGGGTATTCTATTAGATACTGTAGTTTATACAGGTTCTCTGGCTTCTCTGAAAGATGTTGGATTCATTTTTGTTTGCATAACAAAAAGTAATAGTGGTGTTTAGTGATAATTTAGGTACTGTCTTGCTCTGCTTATTGAGTGTGAGAGCACTGGAGGAACTGTCTGAAGGTCATGAAACATACATACTTCCCACTTTTTATTCTGAATTTTCCTGCACTTCTGCAGCGATGGCACATGGATGAACTTAGCATTGTGTGTTCCTCTCAGCAGGCTTAGTAATATTGATACAGCACCCCCACTTTACTAAAGTACCCACTGAAAGCAGAGTCCTGATATTCTTTCTTGCCACTTCCCAAAAGATGCATCTGCCCATGAAGCTTATGAACTCATACTGATAGAGATCTTGCACTAGTAAATGCTGAACATGGTTAAAAACAGCAACAACAAAGGGCAGTTTCTTGCTGGTGTGTTGTGCTTAATGTTCTCATGTGTTTTTCTTCTTGGTACCTTTCTGCTTTCTTAACCCGATTCTCTCCCCCACTTTACTTCCAAAAATAACATGGAAGTGCTGTTGTGCAGCATCCAAGAAGATGGAATAGTGAGGTTGGAGGATTAATAGAGATCTCCACATGGTGACCTACTGTACACATGGAATTGGTTAAGTTTGCCCTGCTTATAGTTCTCGTAACTTTATTAGCCCTTTTGTTCTTCCTTGGGCATCTGGTATTACTGTAAGAAGTGAATTTCTTCTTTTTTCTTTAGCTTCTCTTCTGTGCCAGGCAGGCCTTCTCCGTTCTGCTTAAATCTTTTGCTGATACAACTGTACTTCTTGCTGTGTATTCTGCATCTTGGCAATGTCACCATAAATACCTGTTCATTTAATTAAAATCTAGAAGGCAGTTGAAAGTGACAGTTTCCCTCTCAACCTGGCTGTTGTTGGCATGGTTGTGTTGTCTCTGGTTGGATACAAGCTTTCTCACATTGAATTTGACTAATCACCAAAAAACATTCTCACTACAGTATGCAAACATATTTGCTAGCTCAGTATTCAAAATCTAATGATAGCCTGTCTCCAGTGATAAAAAGGAAGATTTTTTTTAAATGCACTTGAATTGGTTATTGTGCTGTGTGATTCCTGCTCCCCACCCCACTCTTTACTGCAGATTATCTTATATACAGTTTTACTACTTCAGGGTAGCATGCATGTATTTATAACACTGGAAGTCTTC
>VYZP01001861.1:0-7500 GCA_013400635.1 Hypocryptadius cinnamomeus | reverse complement strand
TAACATTCTTAGTTGCCTTTAGTTCCAGAGGCTTTGTAAGACTTCCTCATGACCATCATAACAGGCCTTGCTTTTGTCGTATTTTGTGGCTGAAAAAGCAGCCTTGCTTCTTCAGATATTGTAGTTATTTGGATGTATAATAGTTTAGCAAGATGTTACTTTTGTAAGACATCAGATGTTCAAAAAAAGTGCATCAGCAACTTGTACTAAATACTGCAGTGTCCCTTTATAAAAGGTCAGACTAAAACTGACAACTGTACAGTGAAGCCTGACATTTGGATATTTTGAAGTTTTTCATAAATCATAGAATAGTATATGGCTGTAGTTTAGCTTTTTAGGTAAAAGGTATGTTTTCATTAGTGCATTTCTTATTGCTGATCACTGTAAAAACATGTGGATCAGCTTTCCATTTCTCTTACGCAGATCATGATAACCTGTAGAGTAGAGTAGAGTACAATCATTTGTGCTATGTTTTTAATTTTCTAAAGCACCTTGATGACAGTGAGTGTTCAGTGGTGAAGCATCCTCTATTGAACAACCCTTAAAAAAAGACAAAATAAAAACAGAACCTTGCCAAGTCCAGTTTCATATAGGTAAAAGATAGATAAAATTATGACTTACTTTGGACTTGGCATAAAGAGTTCCCTTAACACCCTTCACAAAGGGATACTGCAGTTATACTACATACCCATAGGCACCACAATGAAATTGAAGCTTATACCTAATTAAGGTTTTATACACACCAGTTCCCCCAGTAAATGCAAATTTTAACAAAATTAGACATGTCATATGTTGAAAATGCTCATGGCAAACAATCATTTTGCATTCCTGCAAATAAAATTGTTTTATACTGTAAGCTGGAGGCGAGTGTAACTTATTTTTGTAATAAAGTTTTTATTTTTTTTATGTGTCATTAATATAAATGTGTGTTAGTACAGAGATCTTCTGGTTAAAAACTTAGAATCGCACACATTTCAGTATGTTTACTTGTATTTACATAATTTTTAGAATAGTGGTTGCCAATAGCCTGTATGTTTTCACATTAATTTATTTTTTTTTTTTTTTTGTTATCTTAATAAACCATTTTAGTATGTTGTATGTCAATTACTGGGATAGCTGGGACATAAAGTGTAATTAAAAATTGTCAAGTATTCATTGGAATATGTAAATGTGCCTTGCCAGTTTTGAACTTTAAGACAAAGTAAGTGAACGATGGTGAAATGAGTAGTCAATGCGTAAGAGACATTTGCTACCAGAGTTTCATATACTGCCCTTGCTAAAGAAAAGAAATTTCTTCCTCAAATTCGAGCGTAAAAGTAAGCAGTTGCATTAGCTTCTGAATTTTGAAATCTACTTAGAGAAATTAGGCTTATGGAAAGTGGGTTTTCTAATTGTAGCCTTAAGTATAATTTTGAATTTCAATGTAATCCTTGGTGCTGGCATTCCCAGTGCCAAGGAGTTTAAATGCTCCCTTCAAAGAGGTTGCCATGCCTACTGGCACTTTTACTGTCATACGGTTTTATAAGGAACACTGTCAAGATGTGGAAACCAATTTTGAACTTGCTATGAAATGAAACACTGGGGGCTGTAGGAGAGGGAAAGTCCTCAGATTTCTTAATCTTGAAATCTCTCCATTGCTGAAAAACTTCAAACACTTGTTGGATCACAAGTGCTAGTGACTAGTTCTTAGTCTGGAAATGTGTTGCGGGGGATAATACGTTTATGGAATTGTAACAGTAGATGGAAGTGCATAAAAACATTGCAACTAAGGCACTATGTGTGTTGAAATTGTGGATTAAATCCCTAATTTCAGCTCTGATAAAAACATGGGGGGATGACTATTTAAAGAAAAAAAAAAAGGCAAAATTGACACGAAAGTTTTTAATGGAATGCAAGCAATGGTGAGTGAGCAAAATACCAAGATCCTGACAGTGTTCCCTCTAATTATGAACTCAAGCCATTATAACTTTTACAATTAAATATGATTTGCACTGTTCTGATATTGGTGCAGTTTTTTAGAAAAATTATCAGAAAACTAAATAGCATGTGGTGATTAATATTGTGGAAAAAAACCTAAAATCAAAAAAATGTTATTTTTCAAAGCTTTAAATTTGATTGTTTAAAGAAAAACCATTAAGTGGAAATACTGGTGAGAATGGGCAAGTGCATA
The DNA here is from genome assembly GCA_013400635.1 of Hypocryptadius cinnamomeus. Taxonomy (NCBI): domain Eukaryota; kingdom Metazoa; phylum Chordata; class Aves; order Passeriformes; family Zosteropidae; genus Hypocryptadius; species Hypocryptadius cinnamomeus. The sequence goes on along the minus strand of VYZP01001861.1, from coordinate 5,330 downwards.
TATACAGCATCAGTTTGGTTGCACTTGGGTGTTGGTAAACTTGAAATGTTCTACAGCAATAATGCATCTCTTAGGGGTGCTTTGGTGACAAATGACACAGTTCTTTTTGGCATGTTGAAGGCAAGTTTTGACTTAATATAATGTGCTGCCTCTGTTTATTCTCATAGGAGGCTTTCTTTACTGAAACACCTGCAAAGGTGCATAAGTAGTATCGTTCCACATTGGTTTGTAATGTGTTTCTAAATTTGAAGTCTAGTTGAATTTAATAAGAAACCGGAAACTGCTGCTGCTTAACACTTCTGGTTTATAAACACTCCAATACACAGCTTTTTAAATTATACTCCTGTTTTAATACTCATTTTTGTTTGAAAGGTTTCATATAGGACACACAACTGTACTTTTTTTTTCTTTCTAGTTTTTAAAGAGGAGGTTTGTTATGACCCAGAACTTAAGTTTTGTGTTTATACTGTTGGAGGAAGGCTGTTACTACAATAAGATACTGAGATCAGTTTCTGAATTTCTGCGTTGTACAACTCTTATGTAAATACCGTCTTTAAAATCTAAAATAAGGAATACTAATTCTGTTCTTGTTGGGGGTGAAGGGTATGACATAGTCTGAAATAAATGTAGTGTCCTCTAAAAGCAGGATTCCCAACTTCAGGATAGAAATACTATATGTGGCTGCAACTTTTTATTCCCTTGTGCCTTTGATTATTCTTCAGAGGCTTAACTTTCCTGTTCAGCCTAGCAATTATTTTAGTGCTTCCATATGCCAGTGAGGGAAGGCTTTTTTTTTTTTTTTTTTGTTGGAGAAATAAAACTGAAAGGCGACATGGACATAAACATACAGAATATTTTCACAAAAGAGTGTGTTTAAATTGATACACTGCACAACATTAAGACTGTTATTCCCTCACGTTAGCGAGATATTAGTGGAAAATATTAATTGTTTAAAATGGAGTAGCAAGTTTTGAAGTACGCAACAAGGCAGTGAATGTGACAAGACAGTTTTGGACAACTGAAATGGGTCAAGTGCAAGCTTGGGTCTGTGTTCATGCCCTGATTCCTGACTTTATGACTATTTGGACTTCATAGACATAAAAGTCTGTCTTTATGGAGTGTCTTGCTGAATGAACTTCAGCACCAGCACATGACATCTCTTGTCTGAGGATAACTAGTTGAATTAGTTGGGCATAGGAAACACTAGCCTGCACTTTGCCATTTGCTCTGTCAGAGGAAAATGGGATGTGGCAACAGAAGAAGTTGAGCTGAAGATTCCTTGATCCCTAATACAGGTTAGTGGGGGAAGAAGGAATAAATTACTATCACTTTACTGCCATCTAGTACAAATAAACAATGCTTCCTAAAAGCTCTGATGTTAAAATCTTTCCAGGAGCCTGATTTTCAGAGTTATTTGGTCACAGTTTGCAAGTGTATATTTACTTACGTTAAAAAATCCATGGGAGGAGAGAGTCACTGCTTAGATGCCCCTTTGTCTAGATTGTTACAAAAGAGAGTTGAAAAGTGCCACTAGGACTATGTTGTTAGTTTACTGGCAGTTTAGAGAGGGGAGACTGTCTCATGTAATCATACTTTTTCTTGCCAATATATAACTGGTTACTAGTTTTTCCACAAAATACATATTTTTAAATGGCCAGCTCCTGAGCAGATGCTGCACAGCTGAGCTCATGTGGATAAATTGGGTTATGTGGTTTATTTAAAGCTATCTTCACGAAAACTTCTTTAGATGGTAGACTTCCAGGTACCTGGTAGAAGCTTTTTATTTTTTTTTAAAGTAGAAAAATAAAAGCATCTGTGAAGTCTAGAAAATGCAGTTGTAACATATAGGTAGTACGTACTTAAATGCAGATTGACTATTTAAAGTTTGAATCACAAAATACATTTCAGTTCTGGTAATTGTTCATGAAGTTTGGTGTCCACTCTAAAGCCAACACTTGTATTCAAACAGTCGTTTAGGTAAAACTTGGAGTGTCAAAAATCTAATTCCCCATAGTCTGAGAGTGATTCATTTGGCTGATTATTGATGACAGTTCTCTGTGCACAGTTAGTGTGACAGCGTACTTGCTTTGGTCACTAACGTGTAGAAAAAACATGGAACCTTACTCCTTGTTTTCTTTGCACTAAGGAAGTTGTGAAATGCACTCTTAGTTCTGCTGCAAAGCCAGTAGAATAGTCTGTGTCATTTGACTGCACAGAAGATAATGGTAAGTAAAAATAGACTTTCTAGTACTTAAATGACTTGCAGTACCTAAAATCCAACTTCAGTAGACTGATTAATTGATTCTTTATCTGCAGTGATTAACCCAGGTTGTGCATTTTAACTCTTAATTTTAGTGTGTCCAATGCCAAGTGAATGTTGAGTGTAATCTGACACTGTTTAGTCCTAAATATTTCACATCTAAAAATGTCTTAAATGCTTCATAGATAATTCAGTATCTATTTTTACACTAATGGGTTAGTAATCATAGTAGTTTAAAGGTTTTTACATGAACACAAGTCATCTATTGAAAGCCAGGAATGGAATGTATCAGATCCTGAGTTTCTGGTTCCAAGTGTCATGCTTTCAGTATTGTTCTACCATCTAAAGTAACAGTTTTCAGATTTTTTTTCTCTTCAGTGGAATGAGGAATGTGCCTAATTCTGTCATTCATAATGGTTATTTTAAAATAACTACTAAGTACTATTACTAAGTGTAATGAATTTGGGATTAAAAAGCTTCCTCCTTGGGAATTTGACAAAGATAAATTTATAGATGCTCCATCAGTAAACCAGGGCTTTTCTTAAGAAGCAATGTCAGCATACTATGAAATTAGGCTGTATTACAAATACTGTTGAGAGCTACCATAAAATAAATTATAGGTAATCATTTCATTATGCAGATGTGTATTACAATTCAGGAGTGATTTAGCATTACAGTATTTGAGATGACAGATAAAAATACATAGTCCCTGCATCTGGAAAGCCGAAGTGGCTATTAAAGGATTGTTCCTGTTTCAGATTGTGGTCAAAGACTTCCTTTGGATGTTGCAATTAAATGTGTTTTCTTCTAGTACAAATAGATGTTTTGATAATCCAACCTGTTTCCAATCCACAATTTTCAACAGAATTTGGTGTTTTGTGTCTGTGTTGAAGTTGATACTTCTAGCAGAAGACAAACATTCAGTGACAATCACTGATGTGTCTTTCACCAGGAAGTGGTCAGTGTGTAACTGCCTTAAACTAGAATAGTGAAACTGTCCTGTATTTGCTATCTACAGTTACAGAAGTGTGATCATTTATCCTCACTTTTGAATTAGTGAGATGCTTAAAAGCTGCTTTGAAGAAAACTGGCATATATGTTGTTAAAATCTGTCGGAATTTGCAGATGGAGAAACATAATGTGGGTTTCATGCTAACAGAAGACTAGGCCTGGACCAAAAGGGACAGGTCATAACTTCTCTCATTGGAAGACCTGGTGGTATAACAAGGCTTAGGTGGCTTCAAGCATTAGCAGTGCCTTGCTCCACTATTTTCTTGTAATATTAACACAACCTCTCAGGAAAAAAAACCAACTCATTATGGGGATAACTCCAGTGAGATCGAGCTTCCATTTAAGAAGGGATCTGTAAGGTCTTAAATCCACTGGATTTAGTATGGTGATTTCAGCTTGGGTTTGCATGGAAGTTGACCTTACAGTGGGAACAGTGTAATAAATGGCAGTTAGCATTTTTCTAACCTGAAGTTTGGTTTGTTTAGGTGGCCATGTTTCTATCCAAGAAAATTATCTTAATATTCATATGTCGTGAACTGATCAGTAAGTCTTAGACCCTAGAAGTTAATTTGAGCTCGTTGGTCTTTTCTTAGGTTAACTGTTAAAATCAGTACCGGTTTCTACTAGCAAGTAAAGAATTTTGTTTTCTTAATGGCAGTATATAAACATTCACAGTTTTTTTGCCTCAAGGGTAATATTTCTAAATAGTACTGCTTTCATTGAGTGATGAGTGGAGTATACCGATGAATAGTGAAAAAACATTGCTAACTAAGCTTTTTGGCAAATGAAGCCTGCCAGTGTATAATGCAGTTTGAGGTGCATGAAGGTGTGCCCACCATGCAGGTACAGATGGCATTGAGATATAACAGGTAGTGGTCACATCTCAACAAGGTGTGCACAAACTACCTTCAGTGATGGCCTGTGGTAAAGCAGATTATGTGGTACAGAAGTGTGCTAAAATGCTTCTCTAGTTTTACTGTGGAGCTAGTAAAGAACAGCTACGATAATAACTAGTACAGCTGCAGGTAGATGATGATCAATTTCAATTTTTGTAGTCTCTGGAAGAACAAGAGACAGTTGTGCATAGTGTGTATTACAAGTTTCTAAATCTTTGCGAAGCAACCTTTTTCTTTAATACATGAAGATTAAAACACGTATGATTCAATTTCTTAATGCAGTTAAAGATGGAATAACTTAGCAATTCTGGTTTTAAGTTCAGATGGCTGGGTGTAGTTAGAGCGCATAATTAAGGTATGCATTTTAGAATCAAGATAATTTTTTGACTCTGTTGAGAAAGACTGAACCTGTTTAACAGGAAGCCCAATCTTAGAATACCTGTAGTTAGCAAAAATGCATATACTGCTGGGGGGTGGGTGTGGAGGGAGACACAACCAACCCATAGGAACTAAAACACAAACACCCAACACCCCCCGCCCCCATACCCATATCATCTGACCCTGAAAGATGTTTAGGAAGAGGTGTTGGAATTCTTAGATACAGGCCAGGTGAGATTAATGTGATAATCTTGGAACTTCTGCCTTTCTGCCACATGGTAAAAGTAATGTAGAGAGATCTCAGGTTTCGCAAATGAACTAAAATTGTGGTTAAAGTTCACACTAAGGAATAACAGATATGTCTTGACTTAGACATCTGGAAGGGCAAAAAGTGTCTGAAAAGAAAAACTTGTAGGGTCTTCTGTAAATACCTCTGTTCTTTCTCAAGCAACATTGACAACCAGGGAGTTCCTCCTCAGAGGAGTACCAAGGGGGTTGTTTTGTATTTAGCAGGTTGGCCTAGGACTGATCACATCACAAATACTCCCCATTTTGGAAAGCTCTTAACAAAGCATATTATTTGCTCCCTGAGAAAACGGAAAGAAATGAAACAGTTTGAAAAATATGTCCTCTCCCTGGGGGCAAAAGACAGCCATGAAATCTGCCTGAACTACATTACTGGCAAGTTTCTAATCTAGGATTAAAGAAAGAAATAGGGAAATAACCTGGTAAACCACAACATACAACAACTTCATTTAGCTATGTTACAGCTTTGTAGAACCTTC
>VYZP01001860.1:0-10275 GCA_013400635.1 Hypocryptadius cinnamomeus | reverse complement strand
GCATTGAATTTATAGAGATGTGCATATACATAGCTCAGCACAGATCTATTTACTTTTATATGAAATGCATCTGTTCACACATGGACTGGGTGGCAGAAATTCCTCCCATTCTGTTTTCTTGTCATGCAACAAGTACTAAAATAATACAGATGGAAAAAAAAAAAAGGAAAAGAAGAATTGCAGAAATCTGAAAATATAAATATGTGTTAGTCTGGAGATTTTCCTCTCTGCAAAGCCAGGACTGATTTTTCTATCCTTTCTACAATCAATTACTTACACATCTTCCAACTTTTACCTGTTTATATTGAAGCATTTCTCATGCTTGTTTTTCAGAAGTAAATAAATTACTCCCTCAGAAATTAAACAATATGTGAGAACCACCATGGTAGAGCTTTTTAAGGATATTTTTTAGGGGAGGAGCTTCACATAGATCACCTCCACTAATGTTTGGGTTTTTTTCTGTTCTGAATGTCCACTCAAACTAGTTGATAGGCTCTTAATATTTCCATTGGTATCTGCTCAGTGGTTTGATAGCTAACCCTATAATACTCTATCCTCTCTGCTCAAAAGCCTGAGGGACAAACAGGACTTTCCCTGGAATTGTATCAGCCACGGCATAGTACCTCCTGCAGTGGCAGAACGACTCAGTGGCTGCTCTAAAAAGACCCAGGGAACTCAGAGCAATGGAAAAAGAAGCAGACAATTTTAGAGCAAGTAAGAAAAGCAGAAACTGAGATGCAAAACCAGAACAGATGCTGGAGGTGTGTGAGACAACGTGATAAGAAAGTAAACAAGCAGCAAGGAGTTACAGAGCTGAGAGATAAAAGCAAGATTAACCTTCAGCACTGAATATTTTCTGTGACACTCAATATACCACTGAGACAAATATTTTCCCACTACAGATGATCAATGCACAGAGTCTTTTAAATGTCTATTTGCCAACTGATTTTCTCCACACCCAGGCTCTGATCTGAAGAAGTGCAAAATACTTTACAGCTACTGAGGGCCATGAGAGCTGTGTTCCAAGCAGAGGAGCTACTTTCAGGAAAGCAGATGTCCATCTTCCACAACTTCATTTGTCTGGGAACTGAGAATCTAAGCATCCTTTTCTTGAGTTTTGTTTGTTTATTTTTTATTTGTTTTGTTGCTGTTGTTGTTATTCAAAAAAAATAAGGTATTGCCCGCACTTCCATCTATTAAATGGCCCAGACTTTATATCTAGGACTGGTCTCCAGGTGTGCTGTATATTCTTCTCAATCTTTTTCACAAATCTTGTTAGTAAATAATTTGTTCTTAGAAATTGTTAAAATACAACCAGAAGGGAGAGATGAAGGTCTTGATCACACAAAGTTTTCTGATTCAGCAGTGAGATCCTTTGAATACGTTGTACGGGCTACCACCCTGAAAGTCCTTACTGCTGGAATGTTTTGTTTTGCTATTTCACTGTATGGAAGGCACATTGTATGAAATTCACCAGCTATTTTAATTCGAGAAATGTATGCTGTAATCACAGTATCAGTTTACTCATTTTTATAACAATTTTCTATTTCACATGCTTTACAATCTGATGTTACTGGATATGCTAGAAATATTCCTCCTCTACTTGTCAGCTTTGTTGTGTCACCTCAGTTAAAAGAAAAAAAAAAAAAGAGGGGAACCTTGTTCTGACTTAGCACATGACTGCTGACCTTTATGCTATATATAATTGTTAAAAAACAACCAAAAAAAACCCCAAAAAGCCCCACTTAAAGTGGAAACTTTCTCTGTGACTTCATCATATACAAAAAAAGTCCATAGAGGAAGGGTGAATGTGAAGAATTAATTATGTATATAATTATCACTTCATCAGCTGATACTGTAATTCTGGCAGGAGGGAAGAGGAAAATAATAAATCACTGGATATCAATGTTTCAGCTGGCAGCCTTTCCCTACAGAAATGATACTCTATTTCTAGCTTCCACCACAGGACCTTTGCCCAGAACCCAAACTCTACAAGTGAACCTCTTTCCACCCCTTTCCACACCATCCTCACTCTCTGGACCACCAGAGCCAATTGTTTTGTGATAAACAAAAATAAGAACTCTAGGCAGGTAGCTTATAAAAAGAGCATTGACTTTAGCAAAATGCTTCAGTTAAATCAAAAAGCTTCATTTAATTGATTTTGGGGTATGCTTTTATCTCTGTATAATAGAGACCTATCTAACTATAATAAAGAGCTATCTAATTATATCACTGCAGTCAGAACACAATAAATCTAATATCAGGAAGCACTATAGCAAAAGCCTCTCAAAGCTTTCTCAACCGCTTCCTGAAACACTATTCAATCAACTAAAGCATTATTGTGACTTACCCTTCAAAGTAATAACACTTCCTCTTTTACTCTCAGTAAGAGAGTATGTGAGCTTCATTATGAAACAATTAGCAATTGAGTTCAAGATGGAAGCTACTAGCTGAAAAAATGTACAAGGATTGCAATGGGCTTTACTGAATAAAGTAACAGCTTTTGAGTGATAGTGTGAGATATTTGGAGGTTCTGATGCTGATGTTGCATCTAATGACTATACACTTCCCTGCAGATTCTCCTAATTTAAATCTGAGCAGACTTGTATACTCCCCAATTTTCCCCTTATCCTGAGCCATTTGCCTCTGAAAAGGTATTTGACACCTTCCATATCACTCCTTCTCAGCCCTACATATTCCTATTGTTATTTGTCTAATTTGAGACATCTAAATATTCCTCTGTTGTATGTAAGTCATCCAGCAGAAATGACTCAAAGTGGTTTAATTAATCAAGAATATCAAAGCTATCACATCAGAGAGACACATTATAATGTAGAGCTTTTTCAAAAGATAATTCCTGGAGATAAAATAATTTGTTTAGAAGAATGTGAGTTTATGTGGATATTCCTCTCTATATCCAAATAGTGTACATGTAAAACTAGTGTAGCTTCATACCCACGTTTATACTTTTTCCTTATTATTATAGTTGTGTTGATACATGTTTCCATGTGCTTGTCAAGATAACAGGTTAGCTCTGATTATTTGAAGGCTTCACTTAATTGATTTTCTGATACATAGCTAAATTCTCTTCTGGCTCAAACTAGAACAGCAGCACTACATTTGATACAGGCATTTAGAGGGTCAGCAGAGTTTATTGGCCAAATTCAGCTTTCAGTTGCCATAAATTGAGAGAAGCTTAATTGATTTCTGCTAATGTACTGTAGAGTTGCACTTGTACATTTGGGGTCCAAATTTAGGCCAAGGGCAGTAGGGACTGCAGCCACAAAACGATTGTGACAGAAGTAGAATTTAAATTCAGCAGTTTAGGGGCAGGTAATAAGCAGAACAAGGCAACACCAGGCTGGGTAACTGGCCTGTCAAAAAAGCAACCACAGTTACCCTCTTATTGGGTTACTGGTAGGTTGACCCCAGCTCTGAATTTCTAGCAGTACTTAGTGTATTAAGCTGCTGGAGAGAATTTTGTGTTGTACCTGCAGCCCAGGTATATCCCAGGTTACAAGATTATGAAAAAACCCCCACTGGTTGACCAGTCACCTACCGCTGATAACATTTTTTCAAATTAACTCCAAACAGTTTGTTACCACAGTTCCACTTCTAAAAGAGAGCTTACCACTTTCCCATGGTGTCATTTACAAAACAGCATGAAAACAACAGCCTCCAGGTGCTGTGAATTTCAAGCTGCTCCTTGTGAGATAAGTGCCATCAAGTTTCCTTCATTTAGTTTTGGCAATCCCATATTTAACCATGTTGTTGAGTGTGCTGAAAGAAAAATCTTAAAGGGTTTTTCTCAGTGTTCATGTGACTGTTGCTAGAGAGATTATAGAATGATTCTTTTTCAAATTTCCTTTGAAGTACAGTTGTTATTTGGTCTCTTTTCTTACACAAGAGATGTTCCTTGGTTGCATTTTAACCTTAGCTGAGAGCAGGGAAGGGCCTTCCAAAGTTGCAGAGTGCAGAATTTCTAAGCCTGAGATACTTTGAAGCTGATTTCAGATTTTAAAGGGTACTGCACTGTGGCCAAAACAAGAAAAGATAATCTGGTGCTTGAAAAACATGCTCAAATATAGTTTTATAGATACAGACCCTGTGTTTAATAAGAAATGGCATGTTTTAAATTCACAATCAGCTTTTGGGATTCCATTCTGCATTAATTTCTGTTGTCTTCTTGAATTAAAAAGATACAAGTATCAATGAGCCACATAGAATCAAAATTATGCTTTTTCATTCATAATCATAACAATGATCTCACCAAAATCTCATAACAATGCCCACTCATTTTATGGAAGACTGATTATAGTTGTTTGGCCAGATTCCAGGTACCCACCAAAGCCACTCCATCACTTGCGTCTGCAACTGGGCAGGGTCGAGAAAATATAGCCAAAGACTCAAGAGCTGGGATAAGGGGAAGGAGAGATCAATCACCAATTACTCTCATGGGCAAACCAGACTTCACTTGGGGAGATTGACTGAATTTATTTCCAATCAAAATCAGTGCAGGATAACAAGAAGTATAAAAAATCTTAAAAATGCCTTCCCCCCAACCCCTCCCTTCTTTCCAGGCTCTGCCACCTCCACCCTAGCAGCACGAGGGAGACAGAGAATGGGAGTTAGGGTCAGTTCATCATAGGTTGTTTTTGCTGCTGCTCTGGGAGGGAAGTCCTTCCCCCATTCCAGAGTGGGGTACCATCAACAGGAGACAGTTCTTCATGAATGGTTCAGCATGTGTCCCTCTCCATTGGTCTTCAGGTGTCTGCCAGGACCCTGCTCTGGCACAGGCTTCCCACAGGGTCACAGCCTCCTCTCATCCATCCACCTGCTCGAGTGGGTGCCCTCCAGGGGCTGTAGGTAGATGTCTGCATCTCTGTTGACCTCTAAGGGCTGCAGGAGCACAGCTGCCTCACCATGGGCTGCAGCATGGGCTGCAGGGGAATCTCAGCTCCAGTGCTCGGAGCACCTCCTGCCCCTCCTTCTGCACTGACCCTTGTGCTTGCACAGCTGTCCCTCTATACATATTCTCATTCCTCTCTGGCTACAATTTCTCCAAAACAACAACCTGTTTTTTCATTCTTGAATATGTTATCACAAAGGTGCTACTGTTGTGGCTGATTGACTCAGCCTTGGCTAGGGACAGGTCCGTCCTGGAGCCAGCTGGCATTGACTCTGTCAGACACAGAGGAACTTTCTGGCAGCTTCTCACAGGAACCACCCCTGTAGCCCCCACTGCCAAAACCTGTCCATGTAAATCGAATACACTGATGGAGAGTATCAGTGAGCACAGAACACTCTGTGAAGCCATCTGGCTTTGGGTCAGTAAAAAGGGAGAACTTTTGGGAGCAGAGAATGGCGGATAAGCCAAGACCTAAAGGCAATCCCATTACTGGCCATGCCCTTGATGAGGAGGAACCAGCCTGTGGCACTTCAGAAGGACTGGGCTACAGCAGAGAGGTCCCATCGATGGCCTAGTGATCACCTAATAAATGCAAGTGGGTGACTTGAGACAAGTAAGGGGTCATCCCATGAAATCATAACAATTCAAAATAACCACCTGGGAAATAGCCCAGGACCTGCCTCATTGAAGCTGTTTCCTGAGCCATCAGAATCATGGGAAAAGACCCAAGGCAGGCTAGGCAGGGAGAGTCAGGGCTAACAGTGCCCTCAGATGTCATACAGTAGACAAAATTTGAATGTCTTGGACATTATGCTTATGCTATGATTTTTGTGTTTGGTTAAGTGTTACTTAAGCCAGACTTCAGTCCTCCATTCCAGGTCCAAATATTATTTTCATGCACAAATCCTAGGTCCTAAAAGCTACTATTCACAGATATTTGAGAGAAGTGTTTAATCTACAGATGGTTTAAGTAAGAACAGATGCAGTTTAGGCCATAAACTAAAAACACATCAGAAGTACACACCTTTATACAGTACACACTGTTACAACCACCTGTAACAGCGGCATCTCTTGCAGCCTAAATTTAGCATGTGAAATGAAAATTACTTGATCACAAAAAGCCTGCTTCTAGCAGAAGGAAAACTGTCCTGTACCTCATGTGTCTGAGCCAGTGAAACAGCTGAAATCCAGTAAAAGCTATCTCAGCTAAAGAGCTTCTATTGAGAGCTTCCTCATTCCTTCTTTATACGCTGTGCCCAGTTGAAGCATCATTTCCAGAACATGCTCCAATTAGGAGCTTTGGTAAAGTTTCCAAGTCACATTTCTGTGGGATGAGGAAGTCCAGCATAATGATTCTCTGAAACAGACACAGCACATCCATTGAGCTATGAATGCTGCTTCCTCTCCTGCTCTTCTTTGACCACTATTCATTTATTCTGTAAAAAAAGCACTAGTTATTAGTATTAGCAACTGCTGTGCTTTCAGAATTTGCCACTCCATGGTTTCAGAGATGAAAATCCCCTTTCTCCTTTCACACTGGGTAGGGAACCTTCTGGTGTCTGTCTCCTAGTGATTTGAGGTTGTTCTGTAAAGCCCAGATACATCTGAGAAGTTGTTTCAGTGGCTTCAGTCACTGCACATTGAGATGGTGGTTGCCATACTCTCTTGTACATGAAGGACACAGAAGTAGCTAACCTACTTATGTCCAAACCATCATATATCACCCAGAGACGTCTGCAAATTATTTTGTTTTCTGTATAAATGTCCACATGTCACTTACCCTTGATCTGGTACAGAACTTCCACTAGACATGTGTAGCTTTATGTGTATGATCTAATTATATTTATTATATATTTATTATTGATTGTATCAGTTATCTATTAGTAGTTTTCATTTTTTCCTGGGGGAAATATTGATATCCTTAGTTTTATTCACGGTCTTTAAATAAATATAATTCAAATGTTTCTGAGCATCAAGTAGTGGTGATTCATCTGCAGCAGTGTAAGTCACTGTGGTTCCCCAGAAGAGGAACAGCAGGGGAGTTATATATCCATTCCTAGGCTTTCCCAGTCTCATACTGTACACAAAACTTCCTAAACAATTTAAAAACACAGGACTATGATTTAGAGTAACACAGTCATGCTTCACTTGCTGCCATAAGCATGAGAAAAGAACAAAGGACAGAGCAGAGAAAAAGCATGGGTGCATGACGCCAGTCATGTCTTAAGCTGCTGTGGTTAAATTCACAAGTATGAACTAAAATCCAGTGCTCTTCCTAAATGAAATCTGATTTAATCAACTTGATTAAAATTCCTGATTTGGAAATGATTTGAGGTAAAAGAAAGCAAGACCGTAAACCCAGCCTGGAGGAATGTCTCATCCTCACAGTGGTCTGGCAGGTTTCTTCCTGGGGATAGAAGACATAAGCCAGAACTGCAGTTCAGCCTTGTGAAATGGAAAATGGAAGGGATAAACTCGATAACTTCATAGAAAGTTTCAATCTTAAAATAGAGTTGTTTTAAGCAAGCAGTATCCTGCAGAGAGCAGAGACTGTGTGTGTGCTTATTTCTGCTTCTAAGACTTCTCTGCTGCCCGCCACAGATCTGTATGAACATGATTGCTAAGGGCTGTAATTTAAAACCCAGAACAATGCATTAATAAATCTGACAAAGAACACAATGAGCACAAGTCAGACTTGGGAACTGCAGCAAATGCTGGAAAGCTGATGTGGCTACAAAAACTTTGTCTCATGACTGCCTGGATTGCTTTTACATGAGTCACCCGACCTCAGAATGTGGTCCTGCAAGGGCTGAGCTTTCCGATTACCCTTATTAGGGGTTTATTGTTTCTCAGGTTTCACACTGCAGGACTGTCATTCCAGAAAATGACAATGGATCTGATGGAAGCATCCCCCGAGGGTGGCTAGTGATTCATCTCGAGTGCTGTGATAAAATTGCAAAAATATTTTGGTTACTAGAAGAGCAGGATGCTAATGTGGTGACTACACTTACAGAGCCCTCTAATGTGGTATCAAGAACACCTAGTATATATCATGTTTTCACTACGTATTAAACACATCTGCATCAGAACAGTAAAACAGGTCCACAGAACCAAATCATTGTAAAAGGGCTAAACTAAAACCACAAAAACAATATACTCACTTAAGAGTCCCAATTTATTGAGGGACATGAAAAGATCACACTTGCTAATAACAAACAAAAAATATCCCTTCTGAATATCAGTTCTACCACTGAATTCAAATCCTATCTTACTCAAGTGCTGTGTGATCAAACTTCAGATTTCAGCCTATATCATGAGGTTTGAATTCTGAAGCCTGCCTAGATCCAGATCTGGGAATTCAATTCTAATCCATCTCAACTTATTACCAACTTCATATCTACTTTTCTCCCCACAGAACCCAAGACTATATTTTATTTAATGTCAGAAAGGAAATGTTCTCTTTGAAAATTTCGATCTTATTTCAATAGCTTCTAGCTGCTGAAATCCACAAGGCTGCATTTTTAGCTTTGTTTTAATTTCTATAGGTATTTAAGCATTTCTTCTACTCCTGTTTTTAAAATAAAAACTTTAATCCATTTCTCACTTGCAAATAGATCTACTGTGGGTGAAGCAGGCTTTGGCATGGAAGCAACTGCAATCCAGAGGCCAAAATTTTTATTAAATGCTGTTTCACATTTGTTTTCCACTTCTGGAGCAGATACACTATGAATCAAACCTTTAATCTGAGTGATTGATATGCCAATTTATACCTTCTTTGCTTTGATCTTTCAGTCCTACCACAGAGCAAATTTGGCCTCATATTTAAAAATTTGGAAAATCCCATGGTTATAACATCTGCCTTTTCTCTCTTCCCATTCTGAAATAGTTGAACCACTTTTTTGTGGTTCCTTTGAGAAGTGTAGCGCAGCATCTCCCTTGAACTTTGTTTTCTCTGTGTATTTAGACAACTAAAGAACACTGCTTCGAGATTTCTCTATTTGCAGCAAATCACATGGTAGAGTTCTTAATAAATTCAAAAAAATTGAGCCTGCATTCAAAAAAATTGCAAGTGTGCATGACTTTTAAGTACCTGCTAAAGTCTCATTAAGCTCATGCCTGAAGCAAAATCCACCTAAGTATTTTGCTGAACAGAGCCTTTTTGGATCAGATCCAACACACATTGCAGCCAGTCAAAAATTCCCATTGACTTCAGTGGGCTCCCAGCCGATTCCTGGGAGGTATTGTGTGTGTGAAGTTCAGCACTTCTGCCAAACTTCAGTGCTTGCTCTGACGTGTGTTCTTTAGGTTTTTTACAGTCTCCCCTCAGCAGAAAAACGTAAAAATGTTAAGGCCTCCCTGAAAGGTCAGAGGAGTTTTTTCACCACTGCTTTAAATGCACTCTGGTCAAAACTGAGGCATTTAAACCATTCCTTTCATCCTATGGGAAAAATAAAAGTCAGTTATTTCAGGTCTAATATATAATTTTAGGTCTGATAAGTGTCATTGCAGTTTTATAATTTTGAGGTTACATAAGTATCTTTATACAAATATTCAGGCTATTAATTGCAAATACCATATACATATATAAACATAGAATGCAAACTCATATTTTTGTACATAATCACAATCTTCTAATGGTTTAAATAGTTAAGAAAATTTTTTTTCAGAATTGCAACTTTCATAAGTTTATATTCTGCTCAAAATGTTAAAATAGAAACATTTTCAGTTCAGATAAAAACCAAATTTCTAACTGTTCAGTTTTCCGTAGGAGAAAAATTTGATTTTTTCTGTTGACACCTTCTAGCGTATTTCACATGATATAGCCTTCTATACTTACTTCTCCCCACAGCCTTTTGCTACTAAAAATGGAAATTCACTTTTCAGCATCATCCTTTATTGAAAATACTTCTTTGTTATGTATACAACCAGTACCAGAATACAAAACTGAATTTGCAGAAATGAACCTTCCAAGAGCACAACAGTGCATCAGACATTAATCTTAAATGAGGGCTCACAGTTAATCACAGTGTAGCTCAGACTTGGAGATTTGTACTATGACTGTTCTGTTAATTAGTGAGTACGAGTACACATGGCACTTTCACTTGGCTTTCCTGTTTGAAGCAACTTAGAAACACTAATAAATTCCTTCTAAAATAGCCTTGCAGTTAAATAAATGTACTCTGTATACAATGTGACAAGCTAAGCTAAATTCAGCAGAGGAGAGCTCTGGTTTCTGGGAACTGTGTCAATTTCGTTGCAGCTTCATTAAGTATAAAAATTGAGGCTCAAATCTTAAGAAGTCTTAAGGCCAATGAATGTCTGAAGTCTAATAAGCTGTTCTGGTGCAATGCAGCTGGAGATCCAGT
>VYZP01001858.1:0-14539 GCA_013400635.1 Hypocryptadius cinnamomeus | reverse complement strand
TGAGGTCATGATTTCAAATGTGGTTTAGCAGCATGAAGGTAGAAATTGACACTTGTTTCACTTATCTGCAACAAGAACAATATATTTAAGACTCACAAAGGAAACTGAAAGTCCTGAAGTATGTTCATCTGATTTTTCTAAATAAACCTACCCCTTCAGTACCCTTTAATAGTATCAGTTTAAATATGCTAGAAGTGTAAAAGGGCTTGGAATTTATTCAGTTAATACACTTTTATGTATTTTTATTGTGATTATGGCCATTATTTCACAGAGGTTTGAAATGAACTCATTCATTGCCTGTGGTATGTTTTTGACTAAGCAATTCCATGCAGTTCTGGATTAATAACTTTCTAGGGAAATCCAGGGATATGCATAGGAGTACTAGGAGGTATCCCTGCCAGCATGGCTCTACAAGGCCTTATTATTTTTAAATATGTGAAAGAAAGAGAGATATAGGAGTTGTGATGGAGACAGAATCTCTACAGAAAACCAGCGACCTCTGTCACCATGAACCAAGTTGCATTTGCTGTAAGAAAAGGAATGTTCCTACCTCTCAGAAGTCACTTAATGTACTTGTTCTTCTAAGATTAATATGACTGGGGACGGCAGCGTTTATAGGTGGTGAGCCATCAAACTGTACAATATTGCTGAGAACTTCCAGCCTTGAAAAACAAATACTCTGGTGATAGAAAATTCACCATAACTTCCAACTAGCTTATTCCCATCAATCATTATTGTCTTTTCTCTTAAGGTGGAGTATATGAGCCATCAGGTCTTGATATGAAAACCAAGTTGAAGACATACTTGCCAACTGAAGCAAAGACTTACACATTTCCCTAAAACATTTTTTTCTATCCTTATTTATTCCTGTATTCTTCCCCAGTGCTTTCCTACATTGTCAATGTATTTCTTGAGCTGGTGGTGTTTCAGTAGCAAGTTACAACAGTAATAAATACAGAAACTCCAATCATGTACTTCATTGTTTAAACATTGGAAGACTGCATTAATCCTTTTTTTTCAAGCTGAGTATCAGTCATCACCTGTAGGCTCATTTCAGGACACAACTGCAGCTCTTGTTCTCTGCTGTGCAAGTGTGGTTATGTTATTTACTCTAGACTTCATGCCTCCAACCTTGTTCTACTTATCAAGACATCATTTTGCACATATTAAAAATCCTTACAAAGTGGTAGGCATATTCCATCAGTTTTATTACTTATAAAACACCTATTTTCTGGATGTTTTTGTTATTTGTTCTACTCTTTCAGTTTTTTATTATCAGACTAATATGCTCTTTCTGTGATTCAGATCAGTGTCAGAATGACAAGCCTGGAACAGACTGTTCATTTTACTTGTTTTAAATTTCAGAACAAGGTAACCTTACAAATTTCTAGAGAATACTTGAAGCCAACATAAGTTACTTAGATAGTTAAGCATTTCTAAAGTTCCAAAATGCAAATTCTTTACTATTTAAAACTATCCAGTATTTTATCTTTCAGCTTATTATAATATTTGATTAGTATTATTATCATCAGAGGTGAAGAATTAATTGTCTGTATTGCATCAAATAACAACTAGAAATATTAAGCAAATGCTTCTACTTAATCTGAGTCACTATTAACAATTCTACCATACTCCTAATAACAGGATAAAAGCACAGTAATAAACCTTTCCTCCATTGGTTCTTGTTCTATTAGATAATAGAAATCTCTGTTATCAGGTTTCTCTTTAGAAGGTTTTTCAGTAATTAAGCCATTACTCAAGAGTTTCAAGGTAAATGAGGGAGCTCTTTAAAAGTTTGAGCACACAATCCCAGTGTAGCAGTCCATAATGTTTTTATTCTGCAATCTCACACCCAGTAAAACACTGAGGTGTGGTGTAACCTAATCCTTCTTTGATCCCCTTTTGCATGGAGTAGAAATTAGTTACTGTCACTGATCTTATCCAAAGTAGCTCTTTTTGAACCCACTCAGTCTCCTTTAGGTCTCTTCCTCCACATTAATCCTTGACAGATATTTCAGCTCGAGCAAGACAGCCCTGTTGAAAGCCTGGGCTGAAGGTGATACAGCTATAGAAAAGTATGTGGCAAAATAGAGGAATGAATGTGTATACACAAGGTAACATATTAATACCTCAGGGAGTAGCTGGAGGGAAGAGCCAGACAAACTGGGTGATTCCTCTTTGAGAAGGAGGCTTAAAGAAAAACCACAGGACAGCATGTTTCCCTGCAGTGAGAGAAAAAATAATGCAGAAAAATAATGCTAAAAGAAGTAACAGGTGATGACAAAAAGAAGAAAAGCCAGTACTTCATAAAACAACTTCCAGTCTCTCCAGTTGTGCTGAAATAATTTAATATGAACATTGATTATTTTGAATTTCATATAGGGCTGCTCAAGGAAACAGGATTTCAAGGGTAGTCAATGTATATATCCCAAGTGACATCACAGATCAATTGAAAGTACCAAAGAACATATGATTAAACTTGCCTTTCTGCTTCCTGACTTCAAATTTCCCTTAAGTAGTGAAACTTTGAAATCCAAATTACAGAGCATGGCAGACTTCTTGAATTTTTGATCTATGAAATGTTTCTAAAAAACCAAAAAGCAACAACAAGAATCCAAAAAAACCCACAAAAAAAAAAAAAGAGAAAGTCAACAAAAGAAAACAAACAAACAAAAAAAACCCCCACCAAAAAACCCAAAGAACAAACAACCCAAGAGAAATCCCCAAAGTTTAGAAAAGACTTTTCTCTATGAAGATTTTGGCAGAGTCTGCATTTCTATTGCATCTTAATTGTAAGCTACATTAACATCATTAGGATCAGCAGAGGCAAAAGGTGAGCATCAGTCAGCTACTGTGAAACTGCTTGGAGTAAGCTCACTTTAATTCATGAAAATTGTCAAATTGAGTACACAGTAATCAATTGTCTTGAACACCTTAATTCCACAAGGGAATGCATGGAAATATGAAGGAGAAAAGTAGCCCTGAATTTTTTATTGATGCAATTTAAACAGGTTTGTTTAAAACGTCTTTAGATACTTCTAAATCAGTTAGGCATCATGCAAGATGCCTGCATCCATGGAAGGGATGTACTACAGACAATCCTGTTACTTGGGTTGTGAGGTTAGATGATATCATCCCCCATCATGGATGGACATCATTCCATCATTCTCTGAATGGAAATCTTGTGATTGCCCAAGATGGAAATCTTGTGTTTGACAATAAAATATATTCCAGCCTGTGTGCCTGCACTCTCTCATCATATCAATGTTCTTGCTTGCCTCCTCCTGCCTCCTAAGCTCTGCACAAGTAAGAAGACCAGGTCTCTCAATTACCATGCATTTCTAGAACGAAATTCTAGAAATCAAATTCTAAAAACCCCATCTGTGATGGAGATAGGAGTATTGCAAAGAGCTTGTTCTAGTGTAGCTTGATTTACATTCCAGGAATAGCATTCAGGAACCTATTGAGAGGGAGTGATTGTGCCAGATTGGAGAGAAATCCATAGAGAACCTTGCAGTGTTTCATCACCACAGTGCATGGCAATTTCATCTGCAAAAACCTGCCCCTCTTTGCCTGCAGGATCTGAGTGATACCAAACTTTTCTGCATCTGTATTGCTACAGCTTTATCAGAAAATCATTTTGCATTAAAAAGATACAAATTTTTCATTATTCAGTCTTCTTCCATCAGGCTGAAGAAGAAATTAAATGTTCCTTATTTATTCTGTATAGCATAATCATGACTAGAGATTTATTAATCTCTATGTAATTGTAATAGGAAGTGATACAACTTCTGTAATCTTTCTGCACAGTCTTATAACCCTAAAAATGCCTCATTATAATAATGCAGAAAAGTTCCAAGATTTCCTATGTTGTTATATTTTTCTACTTATATTTCCTTATTCACAGACACAAAGAATCACAGAATGGTTTAGGTTGGAAGAGGACCTTTAAAATCATCTTGTTGCAACTTCCCTGCTATGGACAGAGACACCCTCAACTAAAACAGGTTGCACAGAGCACATCCAATCTGGCCTTTAACGCCTCAAGGGATAGGGTATCCCCACCTTCCCTGTTCCACCTGTTCAGCTGCCTCACGGTACTCACAGCAAAGAATTTCCTTCCTAATATCTAACTTAAACCTACTCTCTTTCAGTTTGAGCCCATTCCCCCTTGTCCCATCACTACATATCCTTGTAAATAGTCTTGCTCTATCTTTCCTGTAAGGACCCTTCAGGTACTGGAATGACACACTCCAGTCACCCCAAAGCCTTCTCTTTTCCAGGCTGAAGAATCTCAATTCTCTCAGCCTTTCCTCATTGGAGAGGTGCTTCATCCCTCTGTTCAACTTGGTGGCCCCTACTCTGGACTCGCTCCAGCAGGGTGACGTCCTTCCTTAGGGGGGACCCCAGAGCTGGATGCAGCACTGCAGGTGGGGTCTCACCAGAGTGGAGTAGAGGCGCAGAACCCTCTCCCTTGCTCTGCTGCCCATGCTGCCAGGACACGTTTCAGGCTCTCCCAACGCCCCTAAGTCCTTCTTGGCAGGGGTGCTCTGGATCTGTTCATCCCCAGCTTGTGCTGAGACAGGGAGCTGCCCTGATGCAGGCGCAGCACCAGCACCTGGGTCTCATTAAACCCCATGAGATTCCCATGGCCCCACTTCTGGAGCATGTCCAGGTCCCTCTGGATGGCAATCCTGCCCTTCAGGTGTGTCAGCTGCACCACTCAGCTCGGTGCCATAAAGAAACTGTCAGAAGTGGGATTTGAACCCACGCCTCCAGGGGAGACTGCGACCTGAACGCAGCGCCTTAGACCGCTCGGCCATCCTGACCTGCCTGAATAAACAGGAAGTTCTGCTGGAAGCCTCTATCATCATTTGTAATGACTTATGATGCAAGATTGGATTATGAGCCTCCGATATACCAAAAATATTTCTGCAGACAGTAAGAGGAGTGCAAATAGTGCTCTTGTTTTCTTTTTTTTTTTTTTTTGTGTGTGTGTTTTGTTTTTTTAAATAAAATTTCTGGCCCTAGTATTATTTGAAATTCCTTATGAGAACAGTTGAATCTCCTGTTATTAAGATTAGACTTGCAGACATTTTAAATCAACGTTCGTAAGAACAAACTAACATTAAAGAGGGGAAAAAAAAATCTCCAGGAATGCATGCCAACATAGCAGCTTTATAGATACTGGTATACATTTTTTTCTTTATAATAATACTGTTTGCAAAGCATATGAAAATACACCAAAATATTTTACCAGCTGGCTTGTTCTGATGACGTGAACAGATGAAAAGTTGAATAAATGCTAAGCAGACACGATGTACCTTTTCTCCAGCTTCTCCAGGTTAAATTCTTTGTTAATTTGTTGTCTGGGTGAGATTCTTGCCATTAGGATGTAAAATGGTGAAAATTTGCATTAGTGTGCACTCATACTAAGTCTGACCTTCAGTATTTGCTTTCAAATAGTTAAGTAAAGTCAGCGGTCAGATTTATGAAGAACCGAGCAGGTATGTTTGCCCCCCTGCTGCTGATACAACTGTAGTTACTAACTTCAAACAATCTGACTATGTGTTAAGAGAGTTGGATTATCAGATGCTGCAAAAGCTGCAATTTTTCTGATTTTCAACATCTCACTATACCATTCCTGGCACCACTTTATTCCAATGTTGACATAGCTTCCTTGCTGAATTTAGCCTGTCCAACACAAAATAAATGAAATCCTCCTCTGAGACCAAGACAGTGCTTTCCTCTCTCCTGTTTTGCTCACTGGTCCTCAGACAAGATGTACAATGGAAGCCAGAAGAGACTCTGCCCCAGTCTTGCATGGGGATGTGGAAAATTATGGTTCTTTCCCAGGTTATGTAGCCAGCACTGAACACAGCCATGGTCCTGGAGCCTGTCATGGACCCAACACAGAAGTGGGGAGATGAGCTATAAATTATCCCCTGGTGTGTTTTGGGGAAAAAAAATGTGTCTGGAGAGAGGGGATGTGCTTTGGTGCCTGGAAGCAACCCCAACAGCAAGTTTGGCTATAAATGCACTGGTAGGGTTAGTGGAAGAGCGAGGGTACACAACTGCAAGCTTCAGTCCCAGAGCTGTCTCTTAGTTTAAGAAAATACCCCAAAACTATGTGGTCTGTTTAAAAAACTGCAAAATAGATGTTATAGAAAAGTCACCAGTATTTCAATCAACTGCTTTTATTATATATTTACTCATTTGAAGTGTGGCTTTTCCCTGCCAGAGGCAATCAATTTGTGTCTAAGAGGAAGCTATTGCCTAGGCTGAAGGATATATCCCAACTTCAAATACTATTCCCAAGGAAAGACATATGCAGATGCTTTCCTTTGGATGTGGAGTGCTACCAATGAAAATTTATGGTTTGTCGAGTCTGATAAGCAAGATGAAGTACTTTTAATATAAGGATTAAGTGTTCAATCATCACTATATGAGTCTTTACAGAAAGTCAAATGCTGTTCTGAACAGAGATACTTTCCTGGAGTCTACAAAATATTTTTAACTTCAAATACATATTTAAGTGAAAAGTGGTAGATGTGAGTTTTTTTTAACCTAAGGCCTTGTGCTGCAGTCCTCATAGTTTTCCAGCTTTAGCTGAAAATCCCTGGGAGATTGCTCACTAACAGCCTAGCTTGATTCTGCAGTTCTTGGGATAGATTTGGAAACTGATAAACAAAATCCCTGACCCATCTCAGGGAATCAGAATAAACAGTCAAAATTGATCCTTTGGTGGGTCTAAAATCTGACTATGTAAATTCTTGACCATAATACATATTAATTATTAATATTTTCTTTGCTGCAGGGCAGTATCTTGTTTAGTCAGTCATTTTTATTCCATCAGTATTTTTTCTTGTTCAGCTTAAAGGAAAATGTACTACAGCTAAGCTAAGGAGTACACTGTCTATAAAAGTAACAGAAGAATAGTTATAGTGAAACTATGGGATTTAACATAGTTAAGAATTTCAAAGAATAAAGCATTAACTCACAAATGCATTAAAAAAAAGCAGTGCAGGCACAACATGTCCAGATGGGAATGCATAATGAGTGCCAGAGGTAGATGCTAAAATACAGGCAAAGGTGAGAAAAAAATACAAATAAAGAAAAACCTATGCCTAAAGTTTAAGAAATTGATGTAATTTATGTTTCAATGCCTTCCATGCTGATGACAAAGCTTTATTATGAATTTATATATGACAACTGCTCTGTGGGCTTTCACACAACTGAGTTCCTTTCCTGGTTATCACCAGGATATCGAGTGGAATCAGGCTTCGTCAGGAAGCTGGTGTTCCCCATCTCAACAGTGTAAGAAATTTTGCCTCAGCCTCAACTATTCAGGAACTGAAATGATATTTTATTTTGGACTATTTTTCAGACTGAAAAAACCCCTGTTTTGTGAGTCTCACATTGAGTGCACAAAAGGGAAAAGAGAATTTCTCATCAAGCTCCCAAATCTCTGCGAGGCAAATTAAAAGTCAAGAAAGAACCTACAGCCAGAACTCTAAAGAATAAAAGAAAATGCAAATCTTGAACTGGAAAAACACTTCCTAACTTTTCCATCAAATATTAATCATGAACCTTTTGTTTTCATCCCTCTTCTATCAGGTAAAAAATCAGATTAGGAAACCAAATTAAAAAGTAATAAAATAGGCAACAACTCCACTGTAGCGCTGCTTTCCAGAAATCAGAATAAAATTTAATCAGCATCAGTTTCCATGCCTATTTCTCTAACCTGTTTAACACATTGATATGTCAGTGATAACTAGAATGTGTAGGCCACTCTAGAAAGAGAATAAAGAAATATTTTATGCATTCACATCACTTGGAGAATTGTTTACCTACACTAAATAAAAGCATCTTGATTCAATATTAATCTGATTGTCATTTTCTCCCTCATAGCGAACCCATTACATTTTTCAAGAGTTTATCTCAGGTTGCCAAGGAGACATCCACTTTTTCACCTCAACAACCCCCACTTGATTACCTTTCTGTCTGCTAACACAGGCCTGATTTCTCCACAGTTCTGTTCCTTTTGGCTACTACTCTTTTTCCCTTTGGTGTTACTGACTGTTATGTTTCCATGGAGTCAGGAAGGCAAAAAGCATTTTATGGGAAGGGTATGAAATTCCACTGAAGTCTGTCTCAACCCCTTACTTCTGTTTTCCTATCCATGAATGGGCTTTAACTGGGCAGTCTCTGGGGAAGGAAGGTCAGCACCAGCTCCTCTCCCTGGCAGAGTTTTTCTTTTATTCTTGTAGGCATCAACCGTCATCTGCAGAGCATTAGGGCCTGGTGTTGCTGCTACAATCATGAGGTGGGGTTTTTAAACTAACATGCCTATTCATCTCAACAATTTCTCACATTCCAATAGCTAGTATAAAAGTGTGTCTTTGTAGTGCTTTAACCCCAGCCATTACCCAGGCTCCACACAGCCACTCGCTCACTCCCTCACCACAAGGATCAGGGAGAGTGTTGGAAGGGTAAAAGCTGGATGAGTTGAGATAAGGCAGCATAATAGGGAAAGCAAAAACCACACAAACAAACAAAGCCAAACAAGGAATTAATTCAGTGCTTCCCACGGGCAGGCAGGTATTCAGCCATCCTAAGGAAAACAGGGCCCCACCGCATAACAGTGACTTGGGAAGACAAACACCATCACTTCAAATGTCCCTCCTTCCTCCTCTTTCCCCCCACTTTCTATATTGAACATGATGCCATAAGGTCTGGAATGTCCCTCTGGTCAGTTGTGGTCACCTGTCCTGGCTGTGTCTCCTCACACACCTGCCCATGCACCCCCAGCCCCCTCACCAGTGTCACAGCACAAAGGCAGGAAGGGCCTTGGCTCTGCTCAGCAGTAACAAAACCATCACAGCACCTACCCTGTGTTCAGCACAAATCCAAAACACAGACCCATACCAACCACTGTGAAGAAAATAAACTCCATCCCAGCCAAAACCAGCACAATCTTTTACTCAGATTTTGGGAAAAAAATTTACTCAGGAGCAGCAAGACTGGAGTTACTAAGCTCGCTTTCCAGTTTTGGAAGCTCTGCTAGTAGTTCTTGTGCATCTCGTTAGCCGCCATGCAGCTCCCAGGCACTGTCCAGCCTGCACTCATTGTGAAGAGACAGGTTTACTTGCTGACGAGAACGTGTTGGATTTTTTTAAAAAGTTCCATATAAAACTCTACTAAAACTTCTATAAATTTCTTTAGATCAACCTGTATGTCTCCTAAAGCAGTTATTAACACTACTGCAATTTCACTGTTTTCGAACTAAAAAAGAGGGTAAATTGCTTTTGAGCATTCAATGGCATTTAACATTAAAGTATACATATGACACAGCAGGGAAAATTTTCAACCACTCCTCATAGACAGAAATTTTCAGGGTCAAGTTTTCTTCCTTTGATTTTACGAACAATGATGGGAATGACAGATATTTGCAATTTCTTGTGGCAAAATAAGCAGCAAACAAGTGATAACAAAGTGTTATACCTTGTTAAGAAGAGAAGTATCATGGTGTGTTTATTCCTTTTTTTCCAAACATCTGAACTAAGTGTAAGCACGATTATCACTTGAGACCTTTAATGTAAAATCCTGGTTTATATTTAATTTTAGTATCGACATGTCTACAAAGACAGCTGTTAGTTTATGTACATGTTGGATTGTGCATAATTTTTGTGCTTAACATTAGCTGAAAACTAAAAACTGAAACAATGAAAATTAGGGGCTATTTTTGGTGTAGTTATGCTCTTAAGTGACTTATAAAAGCTCAGGGTTCAAGATTCTATATAATGGAACTAAGAACTAATAATTATGATGATGAATACTGTAATTGATATGTAAATGGATGTGTTTAACAAGTGAGAGAATAATGTAGCATTTCCCAACTAAGAGGTCTACTATCTGGTTTCGGAAATTGTGTTATAACTTTTGTTTTTCTATCTGAAAATGTATGAATTTGGGAAGGTGAAAGGCAGTAAAAAATGAAATTATGTGTTCTACTATAAAATGTATTACCATGTGTCCATCATCCTGTCTACAGAAGGATTGTTCCCTAAGACCACATTATTCAAGCTTTATTAAATGATGAGGAAGACTATCTATTAGTCTTGAAGTATGCATCCAATAACCCTTTTTGAAGCTATTAGATTATTGACTTCTAATTCACTTATATTTGGGATTTTGTTCCTTGGTAAAAAGCATAATCTTGTGATTTATTCTAGTATGATTTTTCAAAAACAATTACAACTTTTATATACTTGAGATGAGCTCTGTCTGTGGACTGCGAAAGCTGTGGTACAGCTTCACGTCTTTGGCTTATTAACAGACATATTTCCTGGCCAAATATTTGTATTTCATTGTTTCATATTCTTCCTGGTTCTTTGTGATTCTTCCTGGTTCTTCCTGATTCTTCCTGATTTGGGAAGATCTTCATGAACAAAAGCAGCAAAAAAAGGTAGAAGTTTAATGTTTATCCCACTGTATTGAGAAAACTCTTTGTGAATTTTGTAACTTCACAGATTGCAGTCCTCATATTTGCTAATTTGAAAATTTTCAACGAAAATTCATTATTCTTCAGTCCTTGGTTTTAAATTGCAACTATCCTATTTGGAGAAGAAAAACAGTAGTGGGGGACGTAGCAGACACTTGAAAAATGAATAGTTGAAGCAAACCTTACACAACCACTATTCAAACATGGCAAGTAGCTGCTAATAAAAAAAGACATTTGAAAAATACTATTTGAAATTGATATTTAACTTGATCTCCTGGTAGCAGCAGTAACTAAGAAGAATAGGAAGGAAATAGATTACAAAAATTTAATCCTCTCATGGCTTGTTGAACAGAATTCCTTCTGAAAATTATTTTCTTAACACTAAAACACAATAGCATTTTACTCTTCATTATTCATTTGTTCATTAAAGTTGTCAGATTTCAGGCATGGGAAATGCAAAAGTTCTAATGACAGAGGTGGCACAAAATGGGAGTCTGCATGTCTCTATGTCTCTTGATCCTGGCTTCACAAAGGGAGTTTCTTGGGCTAGGAAGTTTGCCAATCCCTTTCTTTGTTCCTTCTGAAGCAAAAGGTAGCTACAAGCTGTGGTGTACTCTCGTCCTTTCTGGCTGAAACTGGGATTAGTAATTCTGCTTTACATACCCCACTGAGGTGAAACCATAAATCATGGGAAAGCCTGGTGTGGACTTGCAAAAGTAAGCTAGAGCTGAAACGCTCCTGAGACACCTGATCCATTGAGTTTCCTCAATATATGCTGACATGAAATTACCTTTACCCTACGGAGTTCGAAAGAATGTATTTCAACAAAGATCTGAGGCAAAATTGTGTCATAGGTAAAGGGAGATTTTTTTTTTTTTTACCTTAAATGAAACTAAAACTTTGGTGTTACTGTCATTCACCAGATACAATCAACAAGGCACAATATAAATCTTTATTTTTTGTGAAACCTGCCCTCTCTCTTTACCACACAGTTTATGTTTTCTTATGTAGGATGCATAATCACATTCTTCAAACAGTTGTTTTCAGGATCCTGTCTGTCATCTCACATACAGAACAATCTTCTCAGTGAGACTTTGATGTATTAGGAGAGGATGGTGTTGTTGAGCATGGAAAAGGGATTTTGCAATCATAACTAGTTTTGAATTTTAGCTGTTCATGGTAGTTTTTTTTTAATTAAGATCTGGCAGGAGTTTTTAACAACAGAAAACATTGCTGGGTGCTTTATCATGCATGATTTGGAGAACCTGTAGAAGTGTGACTTTTCAAAAACTGATTTTAAGGGGAAAAGAGAGCCTTTGATTAGGAAGTTACCCACAATATGCTTGCTGGAAGATGAACAAAGCAAAATTGTTTATCTGTGAGGAGAAACAGTGTTGCTTGGCTAACATTATATTGCTACACTTCCATTTTTGCAAAGAAGAAAGAAAACTACTCTTCTAAGAGTAACTGTCTTCTGTTCTTTATATGAGACTAATCTGTTTTTCTACCAAAGTGCAGAAAAACTAATTAAATAGTAAACACAATAGTTAGAGGTGGCCCATGTAGCTTCTCTGGAAGCATAATTTTTCAATATTCCAGACTTAGGGAGAAACTGTGGTAATGAAGAAGTTTTCAGGATATAGCTAGGACTATCGTGCCGTACTTTCATCAAGTTTATGAACAAGTACAAGGTTTTTACTTCTTTCTGGTGCATTTAATATTTTTTTATCAAAATATTGGCTAGAACAAAATTATTAACTTGAACCACAGGGCAATACAGAAATAAAAGATGAAAAAATCATAAAAAATAAAGTTTGTGTGTTTAATTTTGGGCTGAATTTACTTCTTATTTTAGGCTTTAGGAATGCTATTGCATGTTATCTAGCACTTTATTAGGCTAAACTCTATATCCAGGTGGAGCATATTTTTCTTGTCTTGCATTTCACTGGAGCAGTGCGTGCTGTTCACATGTACTGATAACTTAAACCCAGAATTAGGGCTGTGGTGTTACCATGTCAGGTTCAAGTGACAGATGCTTGTGACTCTACCGTGATATTAGCTTTTTCTTCTTTGTAGCTCCATATTTTATACAAGATTAATTACCCTGAGGAGTCCAAAGCTCTGTGGGTTAGTTCACCAGCTGCCTCCTTTTATAATTTCACAGCAGGATCTGTGTGTGTGCTGCTTCCCCACTGCACACACACACATGCACATGTCATCCTGCACTTGATCTGGAGTCTGGACATTGCTTTTTTGGCTTCAACCAAACACATTTAAACCAATGGGGAGATTTCTAGTCACTTGCATAATTTTTGGGTAAGTCCTGCAGGCTCCTAGGCACACTACAGTGTGCTGAAACCCATGTCTGAAATGTAAATTGTGGGACTTAAAACTTTGGAGTAACTCTGATTCCTTCACAAGGCCACCTAGACATGTAACACAGGTTTTACACATTTTGCACCAAGTTTGTTTCTTCAGAATAGGATTTCTGGGCATATCCATTCATATGCATTCAAACCAGATCATTAACCTTTTCCTCTTAACAAAAGATGTTTGACTGGATCTTCATATTTTGTTTGCAGCACTTGCAGCTTGCCCTGCCCAACAGCAAGTTGTCCTTTACTTGGCTTGCTGCTCTTTTATTTCAACAGTGCTTTGTGAGGATGTGTGCCTGGACTGTATGACTCCATTCCTTCTTGAATGATTACTGCTCCAACTGGTCAATATATATTGCAGTTTAATCTGAATTTGTTCTGCTACTCATGCATCTTAGCCAGCAACCAGCCTGTATGTACACTGGAGAATATTCATTTCACACATTCTGCTCTCATTCTAGATCTGAAGTGCTGATAGCACGAGAAAACTGATTTAGCTGTTCCCAACCAAACCCCAGCCTATCTCAGGTACATTTAAATATTCATAGGCAAAATGTGTGCTAAGGTTCAGCTAAATTTGTATTGTGTAGAACAATTCCCACTGAAATGTGTGGGGCTATTAGTTCTAAATTATGCTTACACAAATGAGGGGATGAAGGAGTTCTTCCAAATTTATTTTGATTCTCCTCAGAATTAGGACTCCCCAGCCAGTCCCGTCCTTACTCTGCTGTGGATTGCTGAGGTGCCTGGAAACACACATATCACAGGCCTGCAATGCACCACCTTGCCTTTGCTCCCTCTGAATTTACCAGCCTCTTCACATTGGCTATGGAATTCTTTCCTAGATAAATCTGGGGCTACTAGGACACTTTTTTGTTGCTACGGCCCATTACCTGACACTGAAGGGATCGAAACAGTTGAAATACCTTAATTATTATGATTCAGGATCCCAGAATTGGTCCCCAAGCAGCAGAAATTAGAATATTTTTAGCAATTAACATTTCAATCTAGTTTAATGATTTTATTCAGTAAAAAATATTTTGTAGTTACGGTATGAAGTGTTTTTTCAACCAAAGGGGATTAATCTTATTTTGCTTTAACCTGCAGACCTCAAAACAGCAATAATTACAATTTGGTTGATATGTGAATATGCTTTTCAAAGTAGGGAATTGTTTAGAAGCAGCAAAATATTATTGTGAGCTTAAAAGAAAATTCTGTGGGTGTAAAGCAGATTAAAAAGAGCAGGGGAGTACCTATCAGATCTGCTGTGGATCCCTGCAGGTGTTTTCAAGGAATGTGAGAGCCTTAGCCTGCTACTGCAACCCTTGTCCCCTGCCCCATTCATATTAGACCTCACAATAATGTGGGTGCTGCTCAACAGCTGCTGTTGTTTTCTTTTACATACATATTTCCTTGTCTGATGGTAAAGACCACTAATAATGAATACTGATTTAGATATGAAAAGATTGTTTGGGAGTCACCTACCTTTATTCAATAGCCCAGAAAAGGAAAGCTGGAAACCCTGATGTACCAATACCAGCCCTAGTCAGTCCATCTTAATGAATATTCTATAAAAATTAATATATTCCTGACTTAAATGTCTTAAACAGCTTTGAGTCTCAGTTTTTTGTGTAACCATCATCTCCACCACCTTCAACAC
>VYZP01001853.1:0-22983 GCA_013400635.1 Hypocryptadius cinnamomeus | reverse complement strand
TATTATATCACATTATATTATATTATATTATTACAATATAATATAATTAATTGTGAATAAATAAATATTATAGATAAAATATAAATATAGATAACACATAATATGTATTTAATTTTTATATTTATTTATACCCTGGAATGCCTTTAAAGCCCCCCCAAACCTGCTCCTGGTGAGGAGGGGTGATCCCAAAGCTGCTGATTTCCCAAAGTGGTGTAACCCTAGCATTGGGCACTGATAGGGGGCAACAATGGTGTTATTCATGCCGGGTTCAGGGACTGAAAATGGGTTTGAGGAAGCTGAAAATGATGGAGGGGGAAATCAGGGCTGGGCTCTGCTCCACAGTTATAGAGGAAAAGGGATTTTGGGGGAAGAAATTGCATTTTTTATTCCAGGGAAGTAAGATCCACTGCTGGCTGTTTAAGCAATTTCCTAAGTGAAAATCAGATACATCAAATATATTTTATAAAATCAGATAAATAAATATATATAATGTAAATGTATTACATTGAATATATTAGAAGTATTTCATAATATGCTGGACCAATAGATATTGGTGTTAATCCTTTGTGCTTCCAAGCAGCTTTTCCCTCCACCCCTTCCCGTCTGGGAATTCTTCGGGATGTCAGAGCCAAAACTCCTGATTTCACTCTGCATGATGGCACCACCTCTGCCTTCCCTCTCACTGGGAAATCCAGGCTGGATCCTGAAGGTATGAGTTCCAAAATTCTGTGGGAATGAGGATTTCCTTTCTCTTTGCAGGTTTGGGGCTCACACACCTGCAGGAAGGGGAGGAACACTTTCCCCACGGAATTCCTTGCCACGGGAAGTTTGTGTTCAGTTAAGACCAGCTTTGCACAGGCTCTGGCTTTGCAGAAATGTGGTTTGGCCAGAGCCTAATTTACAATCTGAAGGCAGGAATAAAACCCCCTCTGTGACAGTCCACTGGAAATTTCCAGGAGATTTTTGGAGTAAAGGTTTTCAACACTCACCAAAACCTTCACCTATAAATCAGCTCAGGCTGAGGGAAGATTTTTAATTTGCAGGTGCTGCAAATGTGAGCAGTTTTTGATTATGGGACAACCTCTTCCTCTCTTAAAATGCCCCTCCACTTGTGGTCCAGGAAAATAGGATTGACTCCTAAATCTTGCAAGAACACTTCCATAAATTCCCCCACTTATATAATATCAGCCATAAATCATTTTGCATGAGCAAATTGCTCTTGAAGGCATTTTGTTTCATGTTCCCCTTCCCCCCTCCAGTTTCTGCCATCAATCTTTAAGACAGTGATCTCTTTCCAGCCTTTCAGATTAACAAGATAAATTATTCACTAATGTGTTGGAAAAACAAGTTAGAACTCCCAGACACTGCTTGGAGTGTCCTGCATCCCTGGAAAAGGGCTGGGACTGCTGATCCTTGTCAAGTTGCTCTCAAAGTCTGGTTTGAGGAGTTTTTGGAGTGTCCAAGGCCAGGCTGGATGGGGTTTGGAGGAAGCTGGGATGGTGGAAGGTGCCCCTGCCATGGCAGGGGGGGAAGGGGATGAGCTTCAAGGTCCTTTCCAACCCAACCCATCCCATGGATCTGTGGTGCCCAGGCTGAATGGATTGTCCCTTTAAGGGGGACAACCTTTTAGGACCTTTCCAACCTTGAAGGAATTTTCCTTCTGATTCTGTCAGGAAATGTCTGTGGGTTGAGCAGCTCCCACCCACCCTTGGACCTTTCTCTGATGTTGTGGGGTTTGAGCTCTGCTCTTTCTTCCTCCTCCCTCTGAGGTTTTCCCTCCTCTGCTGGTTGAGCCCCTTTGTCCGTCTCTCTTTCCTGCCCTAAATCCGTGGTGTGGGAGGATGTGGGTGTCTGCAGGGCAGGGAGGAGAAACAGGGAAAAGCAGGAGGAGGAATGTGAGGCTGAAGGACTTGGGGAAGATCAGGATCACCAGAGCTTTTCTCCATTTCCAATGAATCTGTTCCTGTTGAACCGGATTGAATCCCAGTCCAAAACCATGCTGGGAACAGGAAATGGGTTGGGTTGGAATGGACCTTAAAGCTCATCCCATCCACCCCTGCCATGGCAGGGACATTTCCACTATCCCAGGGTGCTCCAAGCCCTGTCCAACCTGGCCTTGGACATTTCCAGGGGACCTGGGGAGCTTCATCTCATTCCTGTTCCTGATTAAAATCCTTGTCTCTCCCATTCCTGAGCCACGGCTGCTGCTGTTTGCCTGAGCATTCATGATCCTTAAACAGGGAATTATGTTTTCAGCCTTTCTGTTTTCCATGGAACGAAGTCATCTTGGTGATGAAAATTTTTCTGGGATGAAAATAGTCCAGAGAAAATGAGTTTCCACTGCGCTATTTTAGGAACAGAATCATTCAAGTGGCAGCTAATGGGCTTGAAAATGTGCCAAAAAAAATTATCAGCAGGAAAAAGTGCGAAAAGGGGTTTGACTCCCACAGGTTTCCACTTCCAAGGAAGCAATAAATCATATTCACCATTTGAGATTCGTAGGGAAGATTTGAAAAAAATAATTAAACCTGAATTTTTAATTTTGTGGAAAGAACCCCAAGAGAACATTTAGGATTTTTTAAAGATATCTATGCATTCCAAGAGGAAAAAAAAAAATTGGGAAAGCAGCACTTTTGCAAATCCTCTGCAGGGCAAGGGCTGGATTTCAGTGGATTGTGCAGGTTCTGTGTTGCCCAGTTACAATCAGGGAGCGTTTGTGGGAGATCTCATCTCGCATTCCTCCCTGCTCCTGTGGATCCCTGCTGCTCCCAGGTGAGGGATTTATCTCTGCCCTGATGCAATTTTCCAGCTCCTCTGGTTTCTGTGAGGAGCAGACAGCTCGGCTCCGTGCCTGGGACACGAAAGGGTCCTGGGGAGGGAGCAGAGAGGAGAAATTGTGTTTATCCTTCGTTAGAAATCCTTCCACATATTGCCTGCTCACCTGGTAGATGAGAGGATTCCTTGGAACAGCTGTAATGCCACAACTCTCATTTGAAATTCCCTGGAAATTGCTGTTAATTTAGGGGAAAAAGGGAAGTTGTTGTGATAAATATAGTTTATATGTTATATAATATTGTATATATAAAAGAGATGGAGGGACAGGACGCAGGGAATGGCTTCCACTGCAAGAGGATAGGGATGGATGGGAGACTGGGAACTGGGAATTCCTGGCTGGGCTGGAATTCCCAGAGCAGCTGTGGCTGCCCCTGGATCCCTGGTCCAAGGCCAGGCTGGATGGGGCTTGGAGCAGCCTGGGACAGTGGGAGGTGTCCCATGGCAGGGGAATGGAATGGGATGAGTTTTAAAATCCCTTTCAACCCAAACCAGTCTGGAATTGTGTTCAGAACTGCTTCCAGAGCTGGGCTTGCAGCAAGGGCTCAGGTGAACTCTGAAATCAGTGTCCCAGCTTTGCCCTGCAGCCTGGTTTGGTGGCAGTGCCAGGAGCCAAAGGGACCCACAGGGGACAGCTCAGCACTGAGCTTGGGACTGGGAACAAGGTGCACATTGGGCATGTCCTGGATCCCAGGAGTGAGTGAGGAAAAGGGAATGGAACCTGGGATCAAACCTTGCTGGGGAAGCTCCTGGCAGAGGCTCAGCCTGGATTGCATCACTTCAATCACAGAATCTTCCAGGCTGGAAAATCCCTCTGAGGTCATCGAGTCCAGCACTGCCAAGGCCACCACTGACCACGTTCCCAGGTGCCACAGCCACGGGGGTTTGAGATCCCTGCAGGGATGGGGACTCCACCACTCCTGGATCATTGAATTTATATCCCAGGAACTCTCTGCTCATCCCAAAAAGATGCTGGAACAGCAGGAAGGAAACACAGCTGGGCTTTCAGAGCTCTGTCACAGTCAGTTCTCACCACAAGAGTGAAATAACTGCACCAAATCTGTCCAGGCCATCTTCGCCTTCAAATTCCCAAAGTTTATCTCATCCTCTCTCACAAAGATTCCTTTTCAGCCAGCTTGGGAGCAGCTTTAAGGAAAATGAAGGAAACAAAGATGGGATCTTGGAGTGACATCTCTTAATGAGACCTCTTGAGCTTTCTCATTAACTCACAGCAACTGCAGACATCCAAAATTGCACCAAGATTTTCTCCCTTTGCCCATAAATAGTCTGTGCTTAGGGTCCCCCACATTGTCTCCATCTTCTTGGCTCCTTCCCAAAGCAGCTTCTTTTGGCACGCTGGAGCTGATGGGAATGATCTTGCAGGAAGAACAAAGTGCATTTTTTTCCAAAGGAAATAATAAATCTGCTGTGGGCTTTCAAAGCCAGCTGATATCATCAGCAAGGGAGGCTTTTTATGTGTTTTGAGAATGTAGGAAGAACACAGATGTCAGTTTGGACCATTCACATCTTAACTCTAAAGAGGTGCAAAGGATTTCCCAATGGATTTTCCTCTTTCTTTTGTTTATTTTCTTTTTTTTTTTTTTAATTAAGCTCAAAAAATATATAATTGATTGAATTTAATTAGAGGGGAAAATAGATATATTTATTTTATTTTCACAGAATCCCAGGATGGTTTGGAGGGAAAGGAAGTTAAAGCTGATCCCATTCTACCCCTGCCATGGGCAGGGACACCTCCCACTGCCCCAAGCCCTGTCCAGCCTGGCCTTGGGGACACTTCCAGGTCTGGAACATCCACAGCTGTGGGTGATGTTAATTGAATTTTATTGCTGGAGCGCTTCAATTCCAGGTGGGAAGAGGAAAACCAGCAAGAAATCCTCAAAAGTTGTCCAAAGCCCCTTAGGAGCTCTCTGGTGTTTACATTTTTCTGCCAATCTGAGAGGAAGAGTGGCTGGAACACAGATCCATTGTATTCCAAATTTTCACCAGAAATTCCACAGAACCTCCAACCCCACTTCTCCTTAGGCTCTTTCTTAGTTTCCACTCTAGGAATTAAAGTCCTGGTGCTCCTGGCAGACAATCAGAGACAAACAGGGTCTCTTGCATTCCTGCCATTTGTCTTCCTTCTTTGGCAAAAAAAAAAGATCGTGAGAGAAAAAATTAACCCCTTTTTACACCATTAATTATCTTTTTTTTTTTTTAATTCATCATTCCACGCTTTTCCCAGCTGCTGCTGATCCAGGAGTGCTCCTTTTGTGGAGCATTTTCCATCCAGCAAAAGGTCTCACAGCTGGAGTTTCTACACTCAGTCCCTGCCTCTGGAATTTTCTTCCTGGCCCAGGAAAGCCTGGCAGAGCAGGAAAAACACCCTGTGAGTTGTTGGCTGAAATCTTCTTCTCCTTGGGCACATTAAAAGTGGAGTTTAGAAATTCTGGGGT
Source organism: Hypocryptadius cinnamomeus (assembly GCA_013400635.1). NCBI lineage: Eukaryota > Metazoa > Chordata > Aves > Passeriformes > Zosteropidae > Hypocryptadius > Hypocryptadius cinnamomeus. The sequence goes on along the minus strand of VYZP01001853.1, from coordinate 17,695 downwards.
GTTGTTCAAACAGACCACACACCTCAAAACCTCCAACCCCATCCTTGAACATTTCCACGTTCCCACACCTTCTTTGAGCAACCTGGAATTTTTTCTCCATGTTATGTTGCCCCTGTGCCCTTGAAATATTCCTATTTTCCCCCTCCAACTTTCCTTCACCTGCCCATCTTTCTTACCTCACTCTTCCCTGGAATATTTCCTTGTTTGTTTTAGGTATTCTTTTTTTTTTTAATTGAACTAGAGATGTGTTTTGTTCTATCACCCAGTTTCTCTCCCAGGGATATCCAGCAGGAATTGTTTTTGGGAATTATCATGGAAAATTAAGGGATGTGCTGAAATCCTTTTATTTTTCAGGTGTTTTGCTGGCTGGGGTGTTAAACTGGATAAAATTAGAATTCATATTGATCACATTTTTTCCCCTGTTCAAATGATTCTTAAACCAGGAAGTGAAATGAGGGAGACAGGAATTCCCAGTTTATCCCGTTCTTCCTAAAATGCTGGGATTTAATAACACGTTTCCAGTTTTACTACTGGGAAAGTAATCAAATGCTGGAGACCAGCAACACCATGGATTTTTCCTTTTATTCCTTCTGCAGGACTGGAAAATTCAGTCTTTAAACTGCTCCTTCTGGCTGTGAGTATCTGTTGAAGGTTATTAAATGTTGTTGATTATGTCACTAATTCCAGGTGAAACCCAGGACTGTTCGGGCATGCAGGAACCTCAACCCCACGTTTGCAATTCCCCTGTCAAACACCAGAAGCTTGGGATTCATCTCCATTCCATGTTGTCATGGAACATTCTCCCAAAGGACTTCCTTTGGTGGAGTTTTGGTGGGGAATCTTGAGCTCGAAGTGTCCGAACTCAATGTTTTGATGGCGTTTCTTGGATGTAAATTTTAATATTTTGATGTTGGTTTTGGGCTCTTTCTTGCTGGCACTGCTGGGTCTTGGTGATGCTCCCTGGGGTCAGCACACAAACACCTCAATTTCTGAGCTTTGCAGGAATTAGGGGATGCCTGGAGGGTCATAATTTGGAAAATCTTGGGATGCAGCTCTGGGATTTCTGGGATTCCATTAGCACATAGGGCTGGGTCATATCCATCCTCTTATCCTCCAAATCCTTCTCCTCAGGGCTGCTCCAACACCCAGCCCCAATTCTACCAGCCCAAAGGCGCTTTGTGCTCCAAAATCTTGGTCTAAATCCAAAAGTTTATAGAAAATTAATCCCCCTTCAGGGACTACCTGAAATAACCAAACTGTTTCCAGAAACACCAAATACTGGGTGCTCTTTGCTTCAGCAAAGGTTTAAATGGGATTAAAAGTGGCAGAAGGCTTTTAAAAACGAAGATACAGCAAAATTTCATTTAGCCAGACATGTTTTGTTTGATGCTGAGAGTGGAGAGCTATAAATAGTAATTATAAGTTATACTTAACAGCAGAATTACTGATCTGAGACACAGATAAAGCCCAGCTTTGTGCTTGGCTAGACTAGGTCTGGTGAACACAGAATGAAATTATTACAGTCCCAGTTTAGCTCTTTCCCCAGTGTTTATAAGGAATTTGATGAATCCTTTCCAGCAGCTGATTGTACTAAAAAAATCCGCTTTCATCTCCTTGAGCCATGAGCTGAGCATTCAAGAACCACCCCGAGCCAGAAATGAATACAAACCATTGAGAGCTGGCCCAGAAGCCAAGGGCTGAGCTGCAGATCCTGGGAGACACTGGTGGGGTTCATTCCTGGCCACTTAGGGAGCATCTGGAGAGGTGTGAAAGTGAAAATCTATTTTTACTGAGTGCCCACAGGCAGAGCCACAGCCCTCAAAGCCAGTCCTGGAGGAGCAGATGTCCCTCAGCAGCAGGACAACGCCAGGATTTGTTATCAGCAGAGCTGGAGTTGCCCTCTCTGAGCACTCATTCTTTCATGTGATATTTTAAATTAAAGAGATCATAATTGCTGTTAATATCTGGATTTTGATGCTGCAGGATTTCCCAGTTTGGCTTGGCTTGAGACACCCCAGCACTTGTGGAATCTTTGCTTCTTCTTTTCTGCCAAGGTCAGGATTAAATGTGTGAGATGGTATTTCTTGTTGGGACTCAGATGTTTATCAGTTCTTATCTCTGTTGTAGTCTCACAAACCCTGAGTTCTGCAGCACTTCACTCTGACACACTAAAAATGGAGCTGTATCTCTCTCTACAAGGCCTTTTAAGGATAAACTGTCCAATTAAGAAATGACACCTCAATTATTTTCACTTTTAACCCAATAACCAACCACCCGTGGCCCACAATGTTGACTTTTTTATCCAATTACACAAAACCACCCAAACCCATGGAGAAGAAGGTGAAGAAGAAGAAGGTGAAGAAGAAGAAGGTGAAGAAGGTGAAGAAGAAGAAGAAGGTGAAGAAGAAGAAGAAGGTGAAGAAGAAGATGAAGAAGAAGAAGGTGAAGAAGAAGAAGAAGGTGAAGAAGAAGAAGGTGAAGAAGAAGATGAAGAAGATGAAGAAGAAGAAGGTGAAGAAGATGAAGAAGAAGAAGGTGAAGAAGAAGAAGAAGATGGTGAAGAAGAAGAAGAAGATGATGAAGAAGAAGAAGGTGAAGAAGAAGAAGGTGAAGAAGAAGAAGAAGATGAAGAAGGTGAAGAAGAAGAAGAAGAAGAAGAAGGTAAAGAAGGAGCAGCCTCCACCCTAAACCCTCCATCTTGCTCTATATATATCACTATATTCTAAACCCTTAAACTCTGAGTTTCCCACCCTGTGCTATCACACACTTCTATCCAAACTCCACAGCCACAATCCCAGTTCTGTCATTCCATTCTGGAAGCTTCTCCATGGCCTCAGGTCAATGCAGTGTTCTGCTGGGGGTCAGTGCCTGGCAGCACAGAAAGTCTCAAATTCCCAGCAGCCAGGGTTCCAACACTTCCTGGGTTGTTCTGGTAAATGCTGCCCCAAACACCCCAAATCAGGGCTCAGACTCAGCACGTGGGGCCTGGCTGCTCCTCAGGAGAAGAGAGAAATATCTTTCCCAAAGAATCACCCAGATTTTTGGTTTTTTAGTGCTTGACATCAATTACTCATCAATTACTTTAATCCTCACCTCTGTATGGGAGTCTTAAAAGGATTCAAAATTTATTCCATGACTGACATGATTTTACGAGTTCTTTTCACAACGGGGTTTCCCACAAAGGTTTGAGATCTCTCTGTGCATGCACACCCAGGCAGGGAGGGGTTCACTCCTGTGGATCCTGATGGGAGAAATTGATTCATCTAAACCCCTTCTCAATGAGACATTTTGACCTCCTAATCTCCCTGCAGGACCACGAGGCTTTTGTAGCCTTCCCTGAGACTTGCAGCCCTTCTAATCCTGATTCTGGGTTGGGATTTTGTGATTTCTGTCAAACTTTTCATCTTCCTGATGCTGCCCCACTGCTCCTTTTCACTAAAGCTCCTTGTTTTGTTCTGATTGATTCGTGGGGATGATTCACAGGCTCTGAGAGCAGCAGATAGATTGTTCTGTTCTATTCATGGGATCTGTGGGGATAAATATGGAGATAATTAGGGTGTGTTACTAAATCCCATGTGTCAGGTGAGTGTTTTGGGTCTGATGGATGATTTGAGCTGAGTCAGGAGGGTGTCCACCCTCTGTTAGCAATGCTCAGGGTCTGTTCTAATCTCTGAAAGGAGATTTCTTTCCCTGCCCATCTATTTTTGGGATGAGGTCGGCTGCCACTTATCTGTGTAGTGAACCACTGAATATTTGCTGTGCCTCAGCCACTTCCACAGCTGCCACCTGATACAATCCAGGGAGATGCTCCCTTTAACTAAAAGAGGGGAGATTAAATTGGATTTTAGGGAGGAATTCTTCCCTGGGAGGGTGGTGAGACCCTGGCACAGGGTGCCCAGAGCAGCTGTGGCTGCCCCTGGATCCCTGGGAGTGTCCCAAGCCAGGCTGGAGCAGCCTGGGACAGTGGAAGGTGTCCCTGCCCATGGCAGGGGTGGGATGGGATGAGCTTTAGGGTCTCTTCCAACCCAACCCAATCTGGATTCTGGAATTCTTGTGCCAAGCAATGCCCTGTCTCTGGGGCTGCTGTTCCTTCTTTCCCACATGGAATTCCCAGTTCCTGCCCTCTCCATCCCAGTGCCTGCTCAGCACTGAGCTGTGGCCCTCCACACCCAGCCCTGACTCAGTCCTGACACCCAGATCTGGTTTTTAAATCTCCTGCCCGAGCAGTTCCTGCTCCAGAACCACCCCAGCCCTGCTCCTGCAGCAGGGCAAGGACAGGGATCCTCCCCTGCCCTCACAGAGATTTGTTCCTTACTCCTTTAAAGGTTTTTCCAAGACTTTTGATTCATTGCCCGTTCTTCTAGGCCTCATTCCAGTAATTTTTTCAAGTCCTCCACCCTCCTATCTGAATTTTGGGACACAGTGGTCTGAGGAGGTCTGTCCCTGATCCTGACTCAGTGCTCAATTCCACAGCATTTTTCATGCAAAAGCCTAAGGAATTTTTAAAATTAATATTTATGCTTTAGTAACCCTAAGAGGAAAACATGGGCATCTTGGAGATGCCGTGTAGGTAAATAAAAAGTGATTAATTCATTAATTTTGTGATTAAGTAATTAATTGTGATTAATTAATTAATTTTATGACTCCCAGGTTTGAGTCAGACTTTGCAGCTTTTTCAGGGAGTGATCAATGTTCATGTTAACAGAGAAAATTTTAGGAAAAGGTTCTTCCTCCAGAGGGTTATGGGTCACTGGAACTGCTCCCCAGGGAATGGGCAAAGCCCCAAGGCTGTCAGAGCTCCGGGAACATTGGGACAACACTCTCAGGAAGGGTTTTTGGAGTATCCTGTGCAGGGCCAGGGGTTGGACTGGATGATCCTTGTGGATCCATTCCAGCTCAGGATATTTTGGGATTCTGTGATGATAAATGACATTATACAGAGGAGAGAACACGTGGCAGCACTCAAAAACCCAGAGGTCAGAATCGTCTCAGACCTGTCTGAGGGAGGTTCCATTGTGGAGATGCTCTTCCCATAAATGTTGGAAGAGGAAGCAGGAGCAGCAGGGAGCAGGAAAGACCGGTGGTGCCCCCTGATTTGTGTGCTGGGAGTGAGGATGGCAGTGGGAGACAGGAGCTGCAGCTTCTCCCAAGAGCATTCCTGCCTTTCTGAGCAGCTCTCAGCTGGCAGCCAGTGCTGATTTCATAGTAATGCCTTTTTTATGAATTGGTGCTTAGGCTGGTTTGAATACTTTCTGTTTTGAATACTTTCTGCTTTGAATACTTTCTGCTTTGAATACTTTCTGCATGACTAATTAACGTCCCGAAATGAATTAAGTTGTGCTGTTAAACCTCACCCAGTGTGTACAAACTGCCCTTCTTCGACGTTTTTATCTCAGAATTCTCAAGGAGGGGGCATCGCCTGTTATCTAAAAGCCACTTAGCCGAGCTGAGATGTGATGTCATGGTCTGGAAATACGTGGGGGTTTTTGAGCTCAGCCTGCCGGGACACAGACGTGACTTCGCTGTGATAAACCTCATTAAGGTCCTTAAAACCTGCGAGCAGCAGAGATAACAAACCGCGCTGGGAGCTGGCACGAGATGAAACCCCGCAGCCTGGCAGCCGGAGCTGTGCTCGGGTGAAGCTTTGCGGAGCTCAGGGCTGGGATCAGCGGCGATTCTCCCCGTGGTTCAGAGCCGGGATTCACTCCCGGCTGGAGCAGGGAGCCGGAGCTCCCCGCTGACCCTCGGCAAGAACAGCAGCAGCCCCGCGGAGCGGAAAAACGGGAATAAGGTAATCCCACCGGCTGGAATGCTTGTGCTCTACTCTGGGATGGTGCTCGCTCCTGGCTCGCAGGATTCCTCTCCTTCTCGGCTGCTAACTCCCTGTGCTTTTGAACTCGTCCTTTGCTATCCATAGATTTTTTTTTTTCCCCCGCCTGGAACAAAGACAAGCAGGATAACCCGCTGATTGTTTGATCTGTCCACACCAGCCCGGAATAAAATCTCGTTTTTAATGAAGCACGAAGGAAAGCCGGAGCTCAGCACAATTCCCTGCCCGCCGGAGATCCTAATCTCGCCTCGCCGGCAGAGCAGAGCGGGCACCGCCGCTCCATGAGCCGGCCCCGGCAGGGAGGCGAGCCCAGCCTGCTCCCGCATCCCTGGATCCAACATCCCCGGATCCTGCATCCCTGGATCCAACATCCCCGGATCCCGCAGCCCCGGATCCCGCATCCCCGGCTCCAGCATTCCCGGCTCCCGGGCTGTCCCGGCCGCCGAGGGAGCGATGGAAAATCCCTGAGCCAGCGCCTGGAAAATCCGTGCGGTAAAGGTACGTCCCTGTTTCTGTTTAACCTCCCAACCCCCTTCTTTCTATCCCTTTTCCCTATTCTTGTCCCTATTCTTGTCCCTATTCTTTCCCCTATTGTTTTCTCCATTGTTACAGCGGGAAAAAAGCGATTATTTTTTCAGTCGAGAAGTCACTCGGGTTGACACGTGCTTAGCAAAACAAACCCGTGCCTGTTTGGGGTTAAAGGGAAAATGTCCATTCTGCCTTCGCTCAGCCCTGGCTCGGCCATTCCAGCCGGATTTGGGGACCCCTCGCTCCCCTCCCGGAGCAGAACCGGCTCCCCTCGGGATCAGCCCCGGGATGAGCCCCGGGGGGAGCCGGAGGGGTTTTGCAGGAGCCCCCCGCGTTTGGAACCCGCCCTTCCCTTCCAAACTCCCCCTTCTCCCCCCAAAATTCCCGGTTTTTTGGGGGTCACAGCCACAGGAGAGGGTTCTCCGGGTGGTTTTGGCTCCCGAGAGGCGATGGAGGCGCTCCCGGGCTGGTCCTGCCCCGCTCCCCAGCGGGGCTCTGGGGTTTGGCAGGAGGCTGGGAGTGTGGTTATCACTATTTTTAAATTTTTTTCTGAGAGCCTCTTTATGGAAATGGGGCTCTTCACAAGTTGTTTTCCGAATGAAAACAAAGGGAATAATTATATTTGTTGGGAGTAAAAGAGAGTCACGGTGCTGCTGCTGCTAAAGAGCTTCCTGCTCTTCTTCCCTGTTAATGAAAAACTCTGCTCTCTAAAAAATCATGGAATATTTTGGGTTGGAAGGGATCTTAAAGCTGATCCTATTCCAATCCCTGCCGTGGGCAGGCACACCTTCCGCTGGTTGCTCCAAGACCCACCCAGCCTAGTTTTGGATTAAATTAAATTAAAAATTAAATTAATTTAATAGATAAATAATTGTGTTTCCAGTTGTAGCCAGTGTATGTGCTCTTTCCTGCTTAAGCAGAGGGAATATTACCAATTTCTTAACAATTACTAAATTCTATTCCTAAACATCACTTGCCAATACAATGAGCTGGATAATTCTTTTCTGTATTCACATAATTTCTCCTGTATTTTGGAAATTTTTACTTGGCAATGGACACGGGCAGGTATGAAAACCTGCCCAAATTATGGAAGCCCCTGCAGGAATATCTATCATTTGTAATCCACACTGGTTGATTTTTCCAGTGTCAGGAGCCCAGGCTGTGGTTCATTTTTTAAAATCACTTCAAGATTCATTTTCAGGCCACACCAGCTGCTGGGCTGATGGACTGGGAACTTCCAGTAGGCAGAACTGGCACAATAAATGCATTTTCCATATAAAAAAGAATTATTCTGTTGCTTCAGAGAGCTTGTTCAGTGAGAATTGGTGTAAACCACAGAGATCCCAGTGGGAAGTGAGTGGAAATCCCCAGTGTGACTATCAACACACCTTCAGAACAATCTCTGCTGGATTTTTCCCTGCTTTTCTTGCTGTGGAAAAGCCGTTTTGCACCGAGATGGGAGGACCTGGCTGGCTGAGAGCTGGCGCTGGTGGTGTCAGGAGGTCAGGCTGGCTCCGCGTCGCGCTCCAGCCTCGCGGAATCCCGCGGATCTCAGAGCCGTGCGTTGTTTTCCTGCTGTGGAAACTCAGTGGTGCCGTTCCCTCTGCAAGCAATGCTGGAAGCAGCACAGGAAAATACAAATTTTGATAATTTTGCCTGATTGTGGTCAGTGCTGAGTTTGTAGGGTCCAGCTCTGCCAGGGTTGAGGTTTCTCCACCAGATCCGTGTTTTCTCGGCAGCAGAACAAGCTGAAAATAAATCCTCGTTGAGACAAATGATCCCAAAATGATTTAGCTCATTAGGACTGCTGGGATAAAATGATTCCCCACATCCACTCATCAGTTATGCAAACACCAAGGACGGGGTTTAACCAGGCTTGCCCTCTGGTCTAACCCTGCTGCCTCCCTAGAGCCCCAGGAGGTGCCAGCATGGAGGGAATCCAACTCTTCCCATTCCCACTGGATTATTTTTTAGGCCAGTGCTGACATAAAAACATCTGAAAAGTCCTCCTGGCCGTGTTACAGTGGGAGGCTTGTTCCCTGTAAATCTAAAACTTTATTTATGCGTCAGCGATCTGCTGCTTCCATTATTTGGTGCTCGCGTGTCTGATCTCCAGGCTGATTTCCTGCCACTCTCTGGTGTAAAAGTAAAGGATAAGTTACAACAGGGCTTGGAAACTGAATAAATTATTTGCTTTCAGCTCTGCTCGACAGCAGGGCTGGGGTTTTCCAATGGAAACCCAAGTTGCATCCCACGATTTGTTGATCAATCCAGTTTCTCACGGCCTGGATGAGTAAAGGTGTTTAAGGAGCACTAAAAATAAACGCTGGACATCCCTCAAGATGATTTTTAGGACCTGAGGGCAGGAAGTTCTGAGCCCCCCTCCTTTTCCTGCCCCGTTTTTCTCCTCATGTCTGTCAGATTGATGTGATGGAATGGGCAGAGCGAGGCCTTGGGGTCAAGTGATCCAAGGGCCGAGCTTGGCCATGGAGAATTCTGGAGAGAGCTGGAAGTGTCTGCTGGTGCTGCTGATGGTCTGGCTCCACAAAACTCACTCAGGGAGACCTATTTAGTGAAAATGAACTCATTTAGCTCGAAAACAAACTGTTATTTCAGCCCTGGGGCGGCTGAGGCGGGCCCTGGGTGAAAGGTGCCGTGTCTGCCTTGCTGATTGGGATCTGCCTTTGGAAAGAGATCTTGGCTCGGTGGGAGCACTGAAAGGAGGTGGCAAGGTAGGATTTCTGGTGGCTCTTTGCCACTCTGGAGAGATTTTTACCTCAGACAATCCCTCCTTGTGGTGTAACGGGAGAGCAAGAGCGAAAGTATAAACAAACCCCACGATTGTACCACCACTTTTTAAAAACTACTTTGAATTCCATGATTTTTTTCATAGTTTGAACAACAAGACTTGCTGGAAATCCATCTTTTGTCCTACAAAGTGAATATTTCTCATTTTTTTCCCCTGTCCTAGACCCATTTTGCCCCTGGTGAATTTTCTGTGTTTTTTGTGGCGTGGTGTGACCTACTCAGAGAGGAGCAGAGCCCTTATCCCTCCGTGGCCATATGTTCCTAGAAATAATCATCATTTTCCATCAGGGCTGCTATTTGGGCTCTTCCCTGTCCACTTTGTTGTCCCTGGTTGAGTTTTTATAAATATGCTGTGGAAATTTTATGGGCTTCACAGGAGAAATGTGTGTCTGGAGGCAGGACTCCTTCCCCACCAACAATAAAGTATTGTTAACCCCATAAAAATCTATTTTGGACATCTGTACACCCAATAAACCCACGGCTTATCCCTTGGCACGTGTTAAAACGGGGAAAAATCCAGAATAAATGGCCATTTGTTCATTGCCCAGTTGTGCCTACGTGATCCCAGCTCAGCCCCTGCTCCAGTGATTCCCTGTGAATCCACAATATTCCCATTTATGGGGCTGCCAGCAGTGCCAGGGCAGGGAGCTAAGAGTGGGGCTGTCTCCCAAGGGATGCTGCAGATGCTCTCAGAAGGAGCTGTGCCTCCTCCCAGGGCTTGGCTTCGCTGGAAAACTCAGGAAATTCTCAAAGTTGGGATGGATTTGGGATGATGATGTAAAAAATCCCTCCTGCTGCTCCATCGGTGTGTATTCCCGAGTAAGCTCTTCCAGAGGCTTCCTAATTTCATGTAAATTGCTAAATATTCTATATAAGTTGCTAAATATTCTACATAATCTGCTAAATATGCTATATTAATTGCTAAATAGTCTATATAAATTGCTACATATTCTATATAAAATGATAAGTATTCTATATAAAGAGCTAAATATTCTATATAAAGAGCTAAATATGCCATATAAATAGCTAAATACTCTATATAAATGGCTAAATATTCTATATAAGCTGCTAAGTATCCTATATAAACTGCTAAATATTCTACATGAACTGCTAAATATTCTACATGAACTGCTAAATATGATAGGAAAAGATGAGAGGAATTACCTCACTTATAATTAAAATTTTATCATGTTTTTCTTTTATGTCTTTTATTTGTTTAATGCCAATTATTCCTGTATTTTGTCAAATTATGGGTGGCTTTTTTTTTTTGCATTCTCTTCCTCCACAAGTGCCTTTAATAGAATAACATAAATTCCTCTCATGGAATTCTGCCTGCAATTATTTCCTATCAGTCAACCCTGAGCTTTTGTGTGGCTCTGCTTTCATCTCCTGAGCTGCTGTGCAGACAAATTACGACTCTCAGGCAGGTGCCTGACTCGCTGTGGGATGATCCCTGTGGATACTGCAGGGATTTGGCTGGAAAAATGGAAATATTTCAGCATCAGGCAGGTTGCAGAATTCCTGGGGTTTGTCCTGAGGAGAGAGTTAAGTGCTAAAAAAAAAAATAAAGTATAAAACCAGATTAACAGAGGAAATTATTGGGATTCAGGATTGGTTTGCAGTGCAGGGAATAAAAGGACTCTGGAAAAGGGGAAGTCGTGGAAGGAGAGAGTTTTGCTGGTGGTTTATACTCAGAAATGCTGATGGTTGCACACTCCCAATCTTGCCTCATTTTGAGCTTATTAAATGTGGGTTTTGAGTGCCCTGGGGCAATTTTTAAAACGTCCTCAAAAATATATTTTCTCAGGAAATTTCGTGAACTTAGTCCTTATTGATTAATTAATTAACTAACTTACTGATTACATTCTCCTCTGAAACAATTGAACATTTTTAACTCAGCCCCCGTTCCCTTTCACTGTTGTCATTCCTTGATCCAGGCAGAGATTCCCAGCTGGAATCACCTCGCAGGGTGAGTCCCGTGTTTGCCAATTCTGCTCCTGGAGTGCAGTCGGGGTGATTTCAGCTCACTGTCCTTCTGTGCCACAAAATTCACGATCCTGTTACGGGAATCAGGAATCTTTGGGTCTGGCTGGTGGAGGGAAGGGCTTGACAAGCTCATTTTTGGTGATTCATCAGCTGTAGGATGGATTTTTAATGTAAATATTGTGTGTCCGGAAGAGAAGGTGAAGTTATGCCATAAATGCATGCCACAAAGTCACCTGAAAATGAGGTTGGTAGGAAGGAGAACAATCACACCAAAATATTCTCCATTAAACCTCTGGATTTCTCTTTGCCAGCTCCTGCAGATTTTAATTTATTTGTTGTTTCACATCAACAAACACAATTTTTGAATAAACAAAGCAAATTCCGCCAGGTTACTCTTCAGAAGTTATTTTTGAGGAACTGAATTAAAACACTTAAAAAAAACTTGAAAAAACACTTATTAAAATTTATTAATAAAATAAATTTGGGCAGATGTGCTTCAGCAGTGCTCCCAAAGAGCCCTGGTGGGACAGGAAACAATGGCTCTTGTCCCCAGAAGAATGGGAGCCCTTGATGAAATGTCAGCATCTCCAGACCTCGCTCTGTGCATCTGCTGCTCAAGTCATGGGGTCTCGTGGGCTTTCCTGGCCAGAATCCCAAACGGCAGCACTTTAATTCCACAGCCCAAATATTGATTTAACAGGGGCTCTGCACGTGCAGTTTATTTAGAGTTGATTTGTGTGTTTGTAGAAATGATATTTGTTTGAGTGTCCCCACATAAGGCTTGTGGTAACTCTAAATATACGAAATAAAATAGACCATTTTAACTTTAAGATTTTTTTTATGTATTACTCTGTTTTTTATACTAATTTGGTCTAGTCTGTTGTGTTATTATCTATATTTAAATATTTAACGGGGTTAAATTTAGTTTTGCATGTTTTATTTTCGCTACACCTACCAAGCTCTTTGTTTTTGTGCACGATCAGCCTTTCCCAACCTTCAATATTTCACCAAAGGGAGTTTGTTTTCCTGGGATTCTTGTGCTCATATAACAAGATTCTAATGGCAAACCAGTGCAGGGCTGGATTTCATGGAAATCCCACCTGCTTTTAGGGCTCTCCTTCTTCCCAGACGTACATTTGGGGCTAAACTGCCGGGGAAGCAGATGCCAGTCTGCAGATATTAAGAGTTAAAATCTCTTGAGATGTCTTCATGCTCTTAAGGAGCTTCCAGCCCCCTCCAGGAAGATCCAAGGGCCGGCGAGGGCGGCGCCGGCGCTGGAGGAGAGGGTGAGCGCGGGCTTGGGATCCAGCGATGGGAGCCATCCATAAATACCAAATTTGGACCCTTGGGATTCCCGCTGGGATTTTGTGGAGGTGTTTTCCAAGGAGGTTGTTTGGTGGGTAAGAGTTTTTTGGGGTATGCATGGAGGTAGGAATGAGGAGAGGTTTGTGGGGAGTGAAAACGTTACGGGTTCCTCACATCCCAAGGAAAGGTTAAGTGGCCTTGTCGTCCTCATTTTACCTCCTGTCTCTGCTGGGTGATGAGTGTGTGTCCAACCATAGATAAATATACCAAAAATGCGTCTAAAATATCTGCTTTATCCATCTAAAATATCTGTTTTATCCATCTAAAAAATCTGTTTTCTATAACTCTATAAAACCTGTACACAAATACAGAGTTCTCTATATTGTTCAGTTGGCCTTCAAGGATGGAGAAGGTTTTAAAGTTGTTTTTCCAGCTGCATTTTAAGGATGGAAGTTCCACTGCTATTAAGTTGTTTTCAGCTTGTATCTACCAAGCCATGCTCTGCTTAAACATTGAATAGGGTGCAAAGCATCTTTGGGGCATTTTACAATGTTTTAAAAATTAATATCACCATCTTCTTATTTTTTTTCCAGATAACAGAGATTTTAAACAGCTTCTACCTTGGGTTTAGATCTAATATTCAAGTGGGAAAAGGGAATGAGGTGGTTTTTTTCAGTGGTTTTTGTTCTCAGGAGTGTTTTTTTGTGGAATTGCTTTATGGAGCAAATTTTAATTGAGGCAACCAAGAGTGTTGTTAAATGAATGAATATTTACCTGCTCTGAGTTTTATATCCACTAAAACATTTTATCTGGAAATGACATTTGGTGTTGTCGGATTTGGTGTTCAGACAACAAGGCCTTGGCTTTTTGGAACTCTAAAATAAAAATCTTGAGCATGACCCAGTCTAACAGCAAATTCCCAGCAACATTCCTGGCTCCAAGGACACCACGTGCCCCATGCCTGTGGAAGCTGATTTTTACAACTTTGGATCTTATCCTGGTTTGTAATTCAATTTTTTTTCCACGGTTGGGACACTTAAAAGTTTTCTCTTTTTCTTTCTCTGTTGGATTTTGGGATTTTTGGGTTTTTTCGTGTCTAGTGAGGTACTGATGGGAGTGCAGGGTTTCCTTGGCTGAGGTAGCTGGAGGATGTTCCCATCATGGAATGTTCATTAACTTCCCAACCTTCCCTTCCTTTCCAGCCTGGTCAAATGTCCTGATGGCTCCAAGTGAGAAGTTGTGTAACTTGACAAAATCCTCTTTTCCCTAGGGAACCACACTGAAAATGGGATCTGAAGGATGTAAAAGCAGAAAAAAGCAACAGCACAGGCTGGATCCAGTTGCTTTTTTCCCTGTCTGCAGTGAAGGGGGACTGAGGGAACCATGGGGTGGGATTTGGTGGTGGGATTTGAGGTGGGAAAACCCCATGGATGGAGCTGGACCCTCACCTTGAAAGTCTGCTGGCAGTAAAACTTTTTAGCACTTCTAATAATTGAAAAGTCCTGATTTCCTCGCTGGAATTAAATGCCTTTTAGTGGATTAGTTTGAATCACATCCACTAAGAGCTCGATCATCTGCCAGCCCCGAGAGTTGGGCCAAAGCTTTGTAAATTAATGAGCTCAAGGTGATTAGGACAGGTTGGGTGCTTTGGACCCTGCACCAAATTGTCCCCGTGCAAGGTGTGGAGCTCTGGGCGTCTGACACTTCTTTTTCCCATTTTCATTTGGATTCCTTGGGAATCCTGGGCTGGGAGGGGGTTTTGGGAAGGGGTTTTCCTGGCTTGGTTGCCAAAACCATGAAGGGAACTGTGTGATGCCATGTGAAAATTATGTTGAAGTCCCAAAAGTAGAAGCAACATTATAACCACACTTGTTGCTGGGATAATTCCAATTCCAGTCTGAATCCAAGGTTATTGATCCTTGCATCCAGGATCAATCCACGGGATGTTTTATGGGAAGATGGAACACCTGAAACCTCTGTGGGAAGGGATTTTTAAGTCTTGCAGCCACGTTTTTGTGTGAATGGAAAAATGTCTTGGGACAAATATGTTGGTGTATCTTTATATAAAGTGTGGGATTTTCACAGAGTTTTGTGGACACCGAAGCATCTTCCCCATGGATTCTTGGCTTGGAGTCAAGGAGAGGAACTGAGCTTTTATTACCCACCAGGGCAAGTTGTGGGGATGGCTTTAGCACACACTTTATCTGTAATTTCTTTCTAAAAATGTGGTGACTCGCAGTAAAATGTGACTTTCCTTGGAGGCAGGGAAGACTCTGGTGTTTCCTAAACTCTCAGGTGATGGAAAAATGAAAAGTGTGCACTGCACATCCGAATTCCCACTGGTGTTTGTGGTCCCAAGGCCAGTTTGATGAATTTGAGAGTGAAGGCCTCATTCCCAAGGCTGATCCCACACCTGCCTGGTGCTTTGCATCCTGTATCTTCAGGAAATGAGAGCAATTCCAAACCACTGAGTTTAGTTTTGTCCCGCTTGGTTTAAAATTCCTGATAATTGTGTTCATTGATGCCAGTGTTTATCCTCAGTTTTTCTTTCTGATCAACATCCACAGAGGAGGGCTGGAATTAGAGAATTCTGTCCAATCCAAACCGTTCCATAACTCATCATTGCTTTGCAAGGAAATTTTTCCTCACAGACCTTCCTGTGTTTCTCTGAACACAGTTTATGCTGTGGGGTATCAGAAGCTTTCTGGAGGGAGGATTATTTTCAAGGTGATCTGTCCTGAAAAGATTCCATGTGCTTCCAGCAGCTGTCAGTAGGATCTGGCAGGGCTGGGCCAGCACCCTTGGGTCTGTCTGAGCTCTGTTTGTTGGATTTTTCATGTTATTTTGAAGTGTTTTGGGTAAGAATTTAATATCTGCTTATTCTTTTCAAATCCAAAATTCCTGCAGCTCACCTGACTGGATAATATATCACTTCCTGAGCTGGTTTTGGGTCTCTGGTGTGTAAAATTGAGCACTGAGATTCCTTAAAGAAAACATCACCATTACCAGGTCTTTGGCTGCTGGTGGTGAGAGAATTCTCCTGAGTCCAGCCCTTCATGGGTGGAACCTTCTGTGGCAAATCCTGGGGTGAGAATTCGGACTATCCCTCAGGTGAGACCCCACCTGCAGAGCTGCCTTCAGCTCTGGGTCCAACATCAGAAGGTGCTGGAGCAGATCCAGAGGAGACCCTGGACATGCTCCAGGGCTGAACCCCTCTGGAGCCAGGCTGGGAGAGCTGGGAATGTTCCCCTGGAGAAGGGAAGGCTCCAGGCAGAGCTCAGAGCCCCTTGCAGGGCCTGAAGGGGCTCCAGGAGAGCTGGAGAGGGACTGGGGACAAGGCATGGAGGGACAGGACCCAGGGAATGGCTCCCACTGCCAGAGGGCAGGGATGGATGGGAGATTGGGAATTGGGAATTCCTGGCTGGGCTGGAATTGCCAGAGCAGCTGTGGCTGCCCCTGGATCCCTGGATCCCTGGCAGTGCCCAAGGCCAGGCTGGAGCAGCCTGTGGTGGTGGGAGGTGTCAAAGCTGGAAGTGGATGATCCCCAGGTCCCTTCCCACCCAAACCATCCCACTGTGTCTCCAGCTGTGCATGGAGGCTGCATCTCCCACCCACTCCATGTGCTCCAGGTTTGGGAAACAAGCAGCTCATTGGGAATGGCTGGGCTGGGATCTCCTGCCAGAACCTCTCTGTGTCTGTGCCCTGGTTTAGACACATCCCAAAGGAGCCCACACTGAGTTTCTGCTCTGTGCATGCTGGAGCTGATGGGGTGATAAGATGGGAGCTGTGCCTGGAGCTGGACATTGAGGTTCCTATGAACCCTCAGGGTAGCACTGGAAAAATGCTCTTTTGTTCCCAGTTTTGCACAGGAAGCTCATTTTGGCTTCTTTTAATATCACAGCTCAATCTGGCAGGGAGTCAGAACTTCAGCTCCATGACCTCATATCTCTGGCACAGAGCGTGGCTTGGAGCTCCACAAACCAGACCCTGATAATAAATGAAAAATGTGAAGTATCTGCAAGTCTGTCATAACAGGAGAAGGTTGTACAGCACATTTTTTTATTTCTTCTCTTCCGCTTCAAGGTGAAAAATGAATTTTTCTGAGCTGTGATCAGGATTCCAGAGGATGAGCAAGACCAGGGGGGGAAGTTCTGGGTTTTGTTCTGTCCCCTCCTTGGCTGTTGAGGCTGAAAATCCACCTGATCTCCCAGAGTGGTGCCTCCACCTGGGCTGGGATCTGCTGATTTAGCAGGGAATTGGAGCCATGAGGGGTGAATGAATGGATATTTTCATATTTATTATCATATTTATGGCTGCCTTCCATAAATTTAGGAAGGGATCTTCAAGCTCATCCCATTCCAACCCCTGCCACAGGCACCTTCCACTACCCCAGGTTGCTCCAACCCCTGTCCAACCTGGCCTTGGAATTTTACTTTGTTTTTATTATTTCCTTTTTGGTATTTTAAAGTTATTATTTACTAAAAAACTCTAAAGGAAAGACTTAAAACATTGATTGTTTCCTATTCTGAGGCAGACAATTTTCATGGCCAGGCTGGGTGAAATTTAGGAATTAACAAATTCCCTGTGGAGGGACCAGACTTTTCCTGCTTATCTGTTAATTCTATTGCATAGAGGAGATGGATTATTATTTATAATCCTGCCTGGATTATAAACACAAAACCAAACTATTCAAACATTCTATTTTTATTTTTTTTTAATTTAGTTCTCTGACATTTTGACCTGGTGCAATGGTAAACAAAGAGCACACACCTGAGCAGAGGTGGGAAATTGTTCTCTAATTAATTCCTGGTGCTCCTCCCACTGCTGGGTGACTTTAAAGGAGCTCAGGAAGGTCCTGGTCCTTGGTTTGGTCCTGCTCACTTTATCCTGCTGCTCTAGAGCTCTTTGGTTCCCTGTCCTCTACAGAAAGGTAGATTTTTAAATCACTTTTTGATTTGTGAAGGGTTTTTATGGAGAAGATGAGGGACCTGGATGGCAAAGGAGGAGTTGGGACTGCTCAGGTTGGGCTCCAGTGCTTGGGAGCCCAAATTAATTAATTTAGGAGTTGTGGTGCTCAGAGCTGTGACCTCAGCTATGAGTTTATGTATAGAGCTGCACTGGGGTAGGAGGGGCCAGGATTTTGCGTGGATTCCAAGAATTCTGTAGGATCTGGGTCCTGCTCCCCCTCAGCCTGTGCAGGAGGGTGCTTCTCTCCCTGATGCCTCAGGTTCAGCTTTT
>VYZP01001839.1:39023-80021 GCA_013400635.1 Hypocryptadius cinnamomeus | reverse complement strand
ACAAATAAAATCCTTTACACAAAGAAATATGTGTACAGTGTTCAGTGGACTACAGAAATCAAGGGAAAAATAGAAAACACATGTTAAAACAAGAGGTTAAATCTTCAACTTGAATAGGCAAAACCCAGGGTTTCCATCTAAGGCAACTTTATATTCTTTCTTTCTGCAGTTTTAGCTATTTCGTGGTCTTTCTTAGGTGAAGCTTCACCATTTGTGTGCTTTACAACTGGGCACTAAGGCACAAACATTCCATGATTGGTTGAGGCCCTCAGGAAATGTGAATCTGGCTTCCCATTCTGCAGATCACTGGAAGCTTGGCAATTTTAATAGCTTAAAAACCTGGAGCAATTTTGTGCTAAATTTCTAAACTTTTTTTTAATCCCCTCATGAGGGGGATTGCTGTAGATATTCCCTTGAAAGCTGAGAGATGTACTCAAGGTTTGACAATAAAGCTGACATAAAAGTCTTTGCAAGATGGAAGGTTTTCTTTCCCCCCGGGAGACATTAGTTTGGAAGAGTATTGGTGATCCTGCATTATGTTTATTACATTGATTATATAGTAAATATTTTTAAAGGAAATATAGGAGCCCCAGGGCACCGTGAGTTGCTTCAGAGCTCTGCATATTTTCCATTATGCAGTTTTATGAGTGTAGATGAAATACCTTGTCAAACACAGATTTGAAGGAATCTATGAGATCCATGATCCCACAAAAAATGGTGGTAGGGACATTGGGCACACGGAGACACTGGGAGCTCTCCCCAGTGGGTATTTTAAAATTAATTCTCTTAATCCCTTCACACTCTCTGGTTTTGTTTAATTGCAGTGTGCTCCAGGAGGGTGTCTGATGGAACTCTGCATTCAACTGAGCATCATCATGCTTGGAAAGCAACTGATTCAAAACAATCTCTTTGAAATTGGAATCCCGTATGTATCCTGGCGTTTTCCATTATGTGTTATTCCTATGGCACAGTAAATCAAAGCCTTGATCCGTATTCAGCTAAATGGGACTTTTGCCACTGCCTTCAATGGGTTCTAATTGAATGTGATGATAAATCACATTTTCGGTTGTGGTGAAATGATCTGGTTGTATTTTATGTTGAATAATTGGCTATATCTTCACTAAATGGCTTAAAGAAAATGAGGGAATATATGAAAT
Source organism: Hypocryptadius cinnamomeus (assembly GCA_013400635.1). NCBI lineage: Eukaryota > Metazoa > Chordata > Aves > Passeriformes > Zosteropidae > Hypocryptadius > Hypocryptadius cinnamomeus. Next base: position 78,864 of record VYZP01001839.1, on the reverse strand, counting down.
AATTGATTTAAATTAATTTTAGGAACCAGGGAAAACAGGCAAGGTATGATAGATCTCCTGGGAAGTTTCAGAGAAGCTTTCAGGACAGAAGCATTGAATACAAATTAGCACAAAGTGGAGGGGAGATAGCATGGGGGAAAGCAATAGCCCATAAAAGATGTTAAAATCTATTACTTGATCTATGACTATTTTATGGGTTTGGGGATGAAATCCACACGTTTCCAAGGTGCCTTTATGTCTTTCTGGGATGATGCAGGAGCAAGCAGAGACACTGACAGCTCAGTGCCTTTCTGCCATAGACTGCTTCAGTGCTCAGTTCCCTGCTCCAAATACAGCAGGAAAAATCTCCCTGTCTCTCACCAGTGCCAAGGGGATCTTCAGGCACTGGGAATCCACTGAGAAAATCCTGCTCCTGCCTCTTGGGAGGTTTGCTTCGTGGCAGCAGTGGCCTGTGAAATGTTGGAGATTAAGAGTCTGGTTTAGACATCTCACCTCCACTGAAATGAGGCAGAATCTTCCAACTCTGGTGTCAGCAGCTTTTAGGTCACATCCATAAGGCCATGATGATAGTAACTAAAAATCAAGAGCAGTGATTCTTAAAAGATATGAAATATGTTTCAAATGAGCCCTTTTCCTCCCTTTTCTCAGTAAGAACTTTTTTTTCCTTGCAAGGAATTTAAATAGAGAGAAGAAAAAAATTCCCAAACAAATCAGATGTAGATTATGGATTATTTCATTATTCTTGTGTCAAAGTTCAATAGGAAGGCCTGTTTTCTGTCTGCATCTCATTGAGTTTACATTTTGTTTTGAGAAAAGGGTGGTAAATCATTCCCAAAATATCTGACATGTTGAAGGCTTAAAGCTTTCTCAGTGTAAACCTGCTGTAATTTGTTTCTTGTCTTCCAAAAACTTACTGCTACTGGACTTTTTTAATGGGAATTTTATGATGTTACAAATACTATATTTATTATTTTTGACTTGTGAATGCATGGGCTGATGTAGTCCAAACAGAAAGTAATGTCCAATTATTTTTCATTTCCCTCCCTTTGGTGCAAGAATGCAATAATTTCATCTCATTTTTCTCCCTCAGATCTGCTCCCCGATCCTTCATTTAACAAACTGTGGTGGCCTCAATTTTTAAAACTGTTTAAAAAAATCATCCTTTCATCCTCCCCTTCCTAGATAAATACCTCATTTCAGTCACAATGCTATCTTGTCATCTTGGAATAAACATATCTGCTTTTCTTTTCTTGTCTGCATTCCCAAGAAAATCGTGTCTCTGTAGGGCTTGGCCCTTCTCCCTGGACCGGTTTTGCACCAGAAGAATCACTGAGCACTTAATTAAATCAGAGTTAACCTCCTGTTCCTGAATGGACCACTGTACTGCTTTGGGCTGGTTCCTCAAGGGTACCAGCAGCTGCATTTTTCATTCCCCCTTGCCTTGTGCCTCTTTGGAGGGACTGAGAGTCAGGGTGAATAACATAGATTCTTCCATTGGCTCCCTGTATTTTCACTGTGGGTGGAGTCCAGGTGCTGGCACCAACCTTTCCATGTGGAGCGACAGAAGGGGATATCATAAATGGTGATTTGGTCCTCAGAATCTGGTGCTGTCCCCTGCACATGTGTAACATGGAAGCACCTCTCTGCTGAGTTATCTGATGACACTCATCAAAAACATTTTCTTCCTCACTGAAATCTTAGGATTTCAAGGGTTTTTTTTGTTTTTTTTTTTCCAGGAAATCTCTTCATTTCATTCACCAGAAAAAAACCCCAAAAAGCCAAGGTGTTTTAGTTGATTTGCAGAAATCACAAATCCCATTTTCTTGTCTTTCTCCTCAAAAAGTACTGCTAAGTAAATGATAGAGTCAGTTCGCAAGCAACAGTCATCCTTTATGTTCATAGAACCCCAAATTGGAAAGAATTGGAAAGTATCTTTCCATGTCTTCATTCTGCTTTATCCATGGTCAGTTAGTGTGTGAGGAGGGAAACTTCAGATGGTAGCCCTGCATTTTTTGAAGACACATCCTTGCTTTCCTTCAATCTTTCTGTAGAAACTGCTGCCACAGCTATGACAGATGTAATTATCTCCTAAACCTTGTGTGTTTTCTTTTTTTAATTTCTGCATCCAGCTGTAGCAAACCAGCTAGGTAAATGCAACAAGATTTGAATTATAAAAAATTAAGCCCTCTTGAACTGAAATGTGTGTTCTGTGGGGCTGGAATTCACAAGTTTAACAGATGTAAATATGCCAAAGTTCACTCAGATGTGTCACATACCATCATTCATTTACTGTTGCCACAGGAATTGACCCTAAAAGGCTGCAGGGCTTGAAAGCCTTAACCCAGACTTCTTTTAAGATGCTTTTTATTCAGTTCTGGTTTTTTCTGAACTTACTGAAAAAACCCATCCATGTGGTTATTTTATTACTCTCTGTCTTTGACCTTGGTGCTAAACCCTTAGGGTGAAATCCTGGCCCTATTGAAATGAACAGCAAAACTATTGAATTTAGTGAGGTCATGGTTGTGGCCCTTCTATTCAGCATCAATTTCCATCACTTCCTTCAAAATATACTTAAATATGCTGGATGAGAATACCAAGAGTTAATAAAATCCATTTAAATAACACCCTTTCATAGCTATTATCTCTTATGTTGTTTTTCACCTTCATGAAATTATTCTTAATTAAAGGTTTGGGTGGGGTTTTTCTGCCTTTTTTTTCTCTTTTCCTGTTTTTTATTGCTGTTTTCCTCTAATTGAGAAACCAATAAACCCCAAGAACAACTGAAACTCTTGTAGAACCCAGGATATCTGAGTGTGCCAAGGAAGCATGGCTGTACCAAAAATTTTTGGGAGAACAAGAAATTTAGATACTTTTGTTCATTCCCTGCTTCCTTCTTGTGCCTGTGAATGTGAGAAGGTGTTTCTTTATGTGAACAGACTGTAGGAATGTGTCTGAAGAAAGGCCTGGATCTTCAGTGTTCCTTCCCAAAAGCAGGAAAGAAAATTACAGGCAAGGACACAAGAGCCTGGGTCACTGCTCTTCCTTTTGTCCAGATACAAGTGCTCCAGCTACTCAACCAAAAAATCTTTTCTGTTTAGCTTTCTCTCTGAACCTTTTCCCATTATCCTACAGATCAAAAAGCATCAACTGTAAGGAGAGCCTTAAAAACCCCACGTGTTATAAATAATCCTTTGTTCCTGGCAGCTGGATTCTAGGGGCTTTCTGTCTTTTCATGTAAAACCTCCACATGCATCTCTAGATTCTAGCAAGTATTCATAGAATCATGGAATCACAGAATGGTTTGGTCCGGAAGGAACCTTAAAGACCTCCCAGTTCCAACCCCCTGCCATGGGCAGGGACACCTTTCGCTAGCCCAGGTTGCTCAAAGCCACATCCAACCTGGCCTTGGACACTTCCAGGGATGGGGCAGCCACAGCTGATCTCGGCAATCTGTGCCAGGGCCTCTCCACCCTCACAGAAAAGAATTTCTTCCCAATATCCCATGTAAACCTGCTCTCTGTCAGTGTGAAGGCATTCCCCCTTTTCCGGCGCTATATCCCTTGTCAATAGTCTCTCACCATCTTTCCCATAGATTCCCATCAGGCATTGGAAGGCTCAGTTAAGTCCCCTTGGAGCCTTCTTTATTCCAGGCTGAACGATCCCAATTGTACAGCCACTGAACACACAAATACTTGTGCCAACAAGTTAATTTTTCTGCATCTGTTCTCTTTCAACCTGCCCTCCAGATGTCCCACCTCTTCAGCCTCTATCTATTCCACTCTCACTCACTCTACAAATTTCTCATTTTTCCCAAGTCATCATCATTCTTTCCCCTAGATCCCCCAAATTCATCTGCTCCTTCTTACTGTATCAATAGAGAAACTGTTGAATCATCTCTCTGATTTTTGAAAAGGAGCCTTCATCTAATCACCATGTGCTTACAGCCCAGCCAGGATCACTTGGAGCTTAATTTCTCTCTTTTCATCATATTTTTTCTCAAAATCTTGAGGGTTATTGACAGGTAGTGATTTTATGCTCACTTCAGATGCTTGTTAACGTGCATAATGCAGTGCTTATTGGTTATACTGGGAATTACAATCAGCATAATTCAACCATGTTCCCACCTCTTACCTAATACAATAATTTGGTGCCAATCCCCTGTGAGAAGCTGCAGTGTCATTTTTAACTGCTCTAGACACAGCCTGACAAAAACCTGGTAATTTTCTTTCCTTCTCATCCTACATTCATTCTTCTCGCATGCTGTTCCGTTTCCTTTCTTTTTGAATGGCAAAACAACCCTGGCAAAACGACCAGAAATAATGGCTATTCTACAGCTCTACAGTTTTCCCTCTTTGCCCAGATCTGTGTGGAATCATGAAACTTTGCTGCATGAGCCTCTTCAGCACAAAGCTTCTGGGATACTCATCCTGAATGGACAAACTTACCTCTTCCTCACTGTGGGGGGCTGCCTGGCAGGACGAAATCAGAAGCTAAAAGAACTCTTTTTCTGTCAATTTTCTTTGAAAACATTGATCTGGGTAATTAAAGAACAGGCTTCAAACAAAGGCATTTAAAAAGCATACTCAGTTTTAGCATCACAATCACAAGTACAGATAAAGGGTTCTGCAAAACTCATTTTCATTGCCCTATTGTTGTGTAGCTGGAGAATAACGCCCTGCAAATCCCTCTTCTCTGTTCCTTTAACTTTCTGACACATTTCTGCTTGGTCTCAAACTTCACTTGCTTGGATATGAAACAAAGGTACTTTTTGGTTTTTTTGTGGAAAATTTGAAATAATTGGTTTGGCTTGCTTTCAGTCAGTTGATCTTTCAAAAAAAAATACATAAAAAGAAGCGTACAGACACTCTTCAAAGCTGAACTCCAAATGGTTAAAGATGCTGTTCATCATGCCTGGCTTAGAGATAACCAGATGAAAAAGTAAAAATTATTCTGGGCAACTGAACCCTGGATTTGGTGTATTCCCAAATAAACATTAATAACAACAACAATTGTTTTAGTTACTGGATTCTTGTGGGAGGTGTGTGTAAGCATTAAACTCCAGAACTTGATTCTGTGGTGCTGTAGCTGAAGGATTTAGGTCACATGTGCACAGATTTCACATCTAAACACACCCAAATTTTATCTCACCTGCTGCTGTGCCGTGACAACAAGATCATCTTCACTCTCATCTGCCCACAGAAGTGTGAGGGACTTATAGCTTGTATCATTTCATTGGAACAGAAATTAGCATTGTCTTGAACCTATTGTTCACCATCCTCTGAGAGTCCATCAGATTAGGAAATTATTCGGGATATGTTGGAAGAGCACCTGGGAATTCTTTGATTGTTTTAAATCCTGCCCCAGCCTCCTACCCTCTGAATGCTACATCACCTCTGTCCCAGACAAGTTCCCTTGGCTGCCATAAAGGCAGAGGAGGAGAAGGGGAATCTAGTGTCTTGAAATGGCTGAATTTGCATGATGTAGGAGGTAAATGTCTTTGTAAGGATTCATCTAATTCTGTCTCGTGAAGCATTTTAAATTTACCCCCACCCTTTCATTAAAACTGCGCAATCTGAGTGTCCTGATTACCAGTAATGCCAAAGCACTGATGATGTTACCATCAGACTTGGGAGCTACATCTTCCTTCCACCTCACACAAAAGCAGGAGTGGTCCTGTTGATTTTTGAAACTTTATGATCCAGGATCTGAGAGGGCTTGATGCAATCTAGACCTGTTTAAAGAGTGTCTTCCAATCCCAAATTCCTCCATACTGGTGATGAAATGGAATGGGTCCTGTAAACACTGGTAGGTGCAGAAATTCCTCAGTCACCGTGGGAACACAGTGATCCCATGGCTCAGTGTAAATTTGGGAATGAAGCAATAAACCCACACAGCAAAGCCTTTATTGTGTTTGCCAGCTTTTGTTCCTCAGCCTTGCCCTGCTACTGAAGCCAGGGTCCAGGAAAGTGTTTCTGCTTCCTTGGAGGTCCGAAGTAAAACCCCTTCTCCCAAATATTCCTGTATCCAGGCCACACACCTACAGTTCAAAGGGTTTATCACAAGCTGTGGGGGAAGATTTGGTGGGAGAGCCCTGCTTACACTACTGGCAAAACATCATTGGAATTAGTCTGGATTTCCACTCATGGCACATATGTGAAGAACTGTAAAATAGTGCCGTATGTTTCTGTGGAAGATAAATATCATCTGCAAAAGAAAGATATGCAATAAGTATAAATCTGGCTATTTTATGCTAATTTGACTGTATTTTGCTGCCTTGATTATGAAGAAATACCTCATTCTACTGTGGTTTTCCGTGGGAATTTCTCAGTGTGTAAAATAGCATGAAGTTGCTGATGCATGTGTATTTAAAATATCATTGGGGGCAGGGAAAACTTTACTCTTCATTTAGAAATCATTCATTTTACTTTAATTTATTTGTCATTGTCATTAAATTTGTATCTGCATTTCAGTGGGACAGTGTTTGATATTGCTTTTTCTACTGTCAGTACATGCTTGCACCCTTCTTTGCTTGGAAGTATCCCATAATCACAGAATGGCCTGGGTTGGAAGGGAACTTGAAGCTCATCCAGTTCCAACTCCCTGCCCTGGACAGGGACAACTTCCCCTATCCCAGGTTGCTCAGAGCCCCATCCAACCTAGCACTGAACACTTCCAGGGATGGGGCAGCTGCAACTTTTCTGGGCAACCCTTGAACATCTGGTAATTTTTTACATTAAAATTCTATTATACTGGAAGTTCCCAATTTTTATATTGAGATGAAAGTGTGCCTGTAGTGAAAATGTGGAATGAAACCATTACATTTTGTATTTTGTTAAAAGAGAGGTAGTCACTCAGTTGTCCTTGAGAGTATTAATTACTAATATTATTTAGGTTCTAGAATCTTCAGGAAGATCCCCTTGGAATATGCATCTAGAGAGAAAAAATAATTATGAAGTACTGGATTCAACTCCAGCAGCTTGTACCTGTCAATAAACAACATCTGAACTTCCCCAGGGTGGTGTAAACTCCCCCTGTGATGCACCAAAGTAAAACAGGTTTAATTTTGTGTTGCTGTGCAAAGACTTGGGCCAAATCTTTTAGGGGAAAAAAAAACTGACTTGGTTCAATCTGAACTTTTGTTCCTCAGGAAGCTCAAGAAACTCTTTAGGAAGCTGAAGGATGAAAGAACTGAGGTAAAGGAAATGGACACCAACCAATCCAAGGACCCTCAGCAATGGGATCTTGACTACATCTTGGAACCTTTCACTGGGCTGACTCCAGAATACATGGAAATGAGTAAGTTTTCAGAATTTCCTTTCCCTTTCTGCAATAACCGTGGATTTACATAGGACTGAATGTCAGAAGTTGTCATGAGAGAGGGGGAAAAATACCCCAGAACTTGTAGTTTGCAGAAATTCCATGTGAGCCAGCAGGGCTGTGAGACTACCATAGTGCCAACAGAGAAATAATGATGAATCCCAGTATCTCTTAATACTTCTGCTACCAGATTCCAGTATTCCCAGCTGAGGAAAGTGCATAGAAACCACTTGGCCACAGAATCAGCAGCTATGGTTAGGAGGGATCTCTGGAGATCAGCTGGTTCAACCTCCTGCTCAAAGCAGGGTCACCTACAGGATGTTGCTCAGAGACTTCCCAGTTGGGTTTTGAATATTTCCAGGGATGGAGACTCAACAACTTTTCCTGTATTTGATCACTCTCACACCAAGGATTTTTTAATGTTTAAGCTGTACTCCCGACATTTCCATTGGTGCCCTGTGCCTCTTGTCCTTTCACTGGGTGCCCTTGAGAAGGTTTTAGCTCTGTGTTCTCCAACCAGCCACATGGGTAATATTCCCTGGGCCTTTTTTTCCTGTGGTACAGCAATCCCAGTGCTCTCAGCTTCTCCTTGTTCATCAGGTCCTCTCATCCCTTAACCATCTTAATGGCTCGCCAGTGGGTTCACTGCAATGTGTCCATGTTTTTCTTCTACTGGGGAGCACAGCCCTGTACCTGCCCCATGAGTAGACCCTGCAGAGGCAGGGAAGGAGAAAGCAGGAATGCTGTGGGTAGGGGAGTAGAAAGGAGAAAAACAATCCAGACAAACCCAAGCTTTAGGTCACACAAGAATTCAGGGAGAAGCACAATGGGCATGGTGTCTAAAACCAGACATCTGTTAAATATTGAATGTGGCAATTCCTGTTTTAACACAAGTCGCTATTTTCAAAATATCTAAAGGGGAACATATTTTATGGCAAAAAATTTAAATACCATATATGGTTTATCTCTCTATACAGAAACAATCTTGGTTTGTAGATATAATTTATAATTGAACTAAAAATGAAAAATTTATAGAATGGTGGATTTATGTAAATGTCTAAGTGTATACGAAGTATTTTGCATTATGACAGATTTGGGGATGTCTTATTAATATGTTTAGGATCCCAGCCTTGCCCTCTGTAGCGCCATCAAGAATCCCTCACCTCCCATTATCTCCCTCTCAATTGTTCCAACTCACCTTAAGATCATGTCCGTGTTATCACTTCTGTTACCTTTTCCCCTTCTGCACTTAATGATACTTTGTTGAAAAATTATCCTTTAGGACAATTTTTTTTCCATGAGTTACTTCAGCCTGAGATGATTTTTCTTCCTGTAAACTTTAAGCAAGCCTCTTAGCAATTTTTGAAGTTGAACAATGGTAAAAAAAATAGACATTTTTTCCTGTAAACCTTTTTTTTTGGTATTTTAGGCTCAGGAATAATTCAGAAATATCTGTTTTTAACAACCCAAATTTCTTGGTTAGCTAGGTCTAAGGACAAGGAAGACTAAAGTCTAAGGACTTTAATTACCAGTAACAAATGTATACTGGTCTGATGTTTGTCAGCATTGCTTGGATTTGCTGTCAATGGCCTTGATTCTGCTGTGTGAAAAGTGATGCTCCAATGCTATGAGTTTGAACATAATTTCCAAAATGCCAGATTTGTTTTAAGGGTTCATTTAAGGCCACCTACTCAGAAAGGAAGCTGGTCAGTAGTCTGTCCTTCAATGAAGAAAGTGGAGTTTTCCTTACCTGTGTTTTGACTTCAGAGTACCTCTTGGAGCTCCCATGTTTTGCCATTTTTTATGCTGTCCCTTAGGGAACTGTTTGGGTTATTTTCATTTTAAGAGCAAGTTCTAGAAATTCCCAAGATGAGTCAAATCATGGCCACTGAAATAAGTAGGTTAATGTGTTGGTTTTTTTTTTAAAGAAAAAAAAGAAATGCAGAAGTACCACCACAGTCTGTTGAGGTTTGGTGGTTCCTGTTCAAGGGAAGTGGTCCCAGCCCCAAGCTTGCCAGAGCTTGGATAATGCTCTCAGGAATATGGTGGGATTCTTGGGCTGTCCCATGCAGGGCCAGGAGTTGGACTTCAATGGCTCCCTTCCAACTCGGGATATTTGATGGTTCCCTTCAATGGTTCCCTTCCAACTTGGGATAGATATTTTAAGATTCTATTCCGTGGCTCTGACTTGTAGTGTCAAGGTTTAAGCTGCTGATGTTATAAATCACTGGACACTAAGCCTGTCATTTAGATCAGTCCCTTGTGCCAGATTCATAAACTGCGGCGAGCTCCTCAGCCTGCAGCCACTCAGGGGTGATTCAGGAAAATGAAGAAGTGAATTATTGATCTAAACATTTGTTTACAACAGGAGGATGAGCTTCCCAAGTGGAGAAGCCTCACAGTCTGCCAAGCTGTGCCCTGCCTGTGGGATTTGCAGACAAATGTGCAGCAGATGAAAGCCAGGCTGCACCTCCCCAGCCCCGGTTGCTGCCCTGGGTCCATGTCCCTGCTCTCAGCTGTCGGATCCACTGCTCAGACCACCCACACTGACAGGAAGCACTTGGTGCAGCGCAGCACTGAACCTGTCAGCTGGGATTGTTGTCATGGGCATCATGCTGCAAGAGGCAGCTCAGCAGATTATTTATCTATTTCTCTAATTTTGGCTGGGGACAGTGGGAAGGGAAGCAATGCAGAAGGCCAGAGGAAGACTTATTTTCCTCCTGAATTGCTTTAAAAGGCAGGGTTACTGGAATGAAAGAAGAGGTATGATATTAAGGAAAATAGAAATCTGGCTGCTGTTTCAGAACTTCTTTCTTAGTTTTCACACTGATTTACTCAGGCAACCTCCCTCAGGCATCAGTGGCAATCTGGAATGAAGCAGCTGAAGGAGGAATTGCAGATGGGGCTTGCTGCAGCCTTTGGGGTTTCCCCATACAGATGGTGATGGGGTTTCATGCAGAAGCAAGCAGATTATGTATCCAAGTGTGAGTAATCACTACATTCAGGTTTGTCCTGCTCCCACTTTTAAGGATGGGCGACATCCTTAGCTAAGACTCTTGCCTCCAAGTCTATCATTCATTAGGCTGTACCCTAGTCACAGGCAGTCCTTGCCCTTTTTATCCATATATCCAATCTCTTTTACTGATTTCTATTAAAACCTGGAGTTTGGCCTACTGCCCACATGGCAAATCACACATTCTCTTTGCACTTTGTTATGAAGCAAATTAATCCCATTAAGGCAGCACTTCTTGGAGGGACAGTGCTTGGAGCAGTCTCAGGATGTGTTTTGCAGCATGATGTGCCACAGGTAAAGGAGTTTTTGATGATAACTACCCCACTTAAATTTTGGGATGTCCATTTCCAATCTGCTTCCATTTTTGTTCTTATTTCTTATTCTAACAATCCTGAAGCCTTAGAGAGACTTCCACCTTCTCATTCTCCTACTCCTGCCCTCATTTAAATCATGGTAAGTTCATAGACATAGCAAGATTTTACTGGTTATTTTTTAACCTCCTCTATTTTCCCATTTGGGAAAGGTGACTCTGTTCACTGAAACTGGTTTCTGCAAAACATCAGTCACTCAAGTCCATGCCAACAAATTAGATTAGCTGTAAGAAGGAATTTTTTTACAATGAGGATGGTGAAACACTGGCATAGGTTGTCCAGAGAGGTGATGCATGACCCATCCCTGGAAACATTCCAGGTCAGGTTGGGTGGAGCTCTGAGCAACAGGATCTAGTTGAAAGTCCCTGCTCATTGCACAGGTTTGGACTAGATGGACACTTAAATGTCTCTTCCAGCCCAAATGATTCTATGGATAACAAGGTTAATTTTTTAGGGTGAAAGTCTTTGAATCTGATTTTACCATCAGACTCTGCTGAGTTTTTTTGTTGTGCAGGCTTGGCTGTCAATAGCATATCTGCACAAAGATTGACTTGCACCAGTGACATTTCTGATGACTGTTTGTTTTGATATTATTAACTGATATTATATTCCTGCATTTCTTAGTGGAGACACTCTTAAAATGCTTTATTGATCAGAAAATTTTACTCAAGTAATCCTGGAACATAAATTGTCACTGTCAACATGTGTCAAATTTGTCCTTAACATTTCCTGCTCCAAAAACTGTGCAAAGACTTTTGACCCAGGCCAATATACCATGCCATGTGCATTCCCAGAGTAGGTCGCATGTACAGCAATTTCCTCTTCCACATGGCAGCAAGTTTGCAACGTGTGCAACTCGCCTGCAGGGATAAAAGTTGCCAAGAAATCAATATTTAGAGTAGCAATAAATATTGCTAATGAAAGAAATTTTATTAAATTGGCTCGAAGAGCAAACTGATGCACATGAATGTCTGAAATTTATACCACTTGTGTTTCCTTGAGAAGAAACTGAAATCAGCAATAATTTTCAGATTCCTATTTTATTTGGTCTTTCCTTCTCTAGCCTAACCCCTCTAGGAGTCCAAGCTTCATGTGGCAATTGATTAAAAACATTTTTCCTCAAGGAGAAGTAATAATAAAAGGTTTCAACATCCACCTTCTGTTTAAAAACAATGGCACAAGGAGAAAATTATCAGATCCAAAGTCTGTAGCTACTGACTACTATAAGGATTAATCTGAGAGGTTTGGAAGAATTTCCCCTAAAGCAGGAAAAGCCATCAAAAAGACAATGTGTGAGGCAGAAAAAGAAAAAAAAAATTGCTAAAGAGAAACCTGCATTTTTCTATAATCTCTATAATGAGGATGGTTTTGAAAATACCATTGGTGGTTGTGTGTAGGCTTGTTGCATACATTTATTACAGAAGAGTTATAAACTACACCTTTTCCTTAGTTTTTCAGCTAGGCCTGTCTGTATATCGGAAATTTTCTTCCTAGGATTTGGAAAGCTGCTTAGCACAGAAGTAATTTTTCCACTGTTTACTTCCAGTAACACGTGATCCTATGACAGATATTCTTGATAAAGAAGAGAGAAAAAAAAAGGCAACAGAATTGTAAATAAATACCTTGTCTTAGGTGAGGCTTTGAGGTAAAAGATACTTGGGTTACTCACACTACTGAGCATGAAAATCTTGCAGAACAAGTGATCCACGCCACGGAAAGTTTTGTGCTGGGGACTGATTCTGTATCCCTTACACAAGAACAGCAGCCACCACCCTCCAGATCCATAATTTAAAAGCTTTGATTTGTGCTCTTAGCCATAACTTAGAGGCCAGACTTGGAGGGACAGGGTGTGTTGCTGTTGGGCTGAGGTTCTGCTCTGACCCTGCACAGCTTCTGTGAAGAGTGGAATTCTGAGAAGGGCTGTGGCCTGACACACTTCTTTGGATGCTGTTTGTCCTTCAGAGTTTTTGTCTCGGGCCCTGGGCTGGATGAGGTGCTGCAGATGTGGTATCAGGTGTTGTGAAGCTCAAGGGCTGGCTATGAGCCCTTGACCTCTTTCCTGCTCAACTCAGACAGTAAAGGCACCACCAGCATGTGCTTTGGGCTTTTTCCCTCATCAGAAGGATGAAGGCTCTGTGTCAGTGACAGCACATCCAGGGTCCTGCTTGGATGTCCCAGGAGATGTTTCCCATGTCCCTGACTTTCCGCTAGACCCAGGCTTCAACTGTTTTATTTCCCAGCTTGTGCCATGAGCCTGGGCAATGTCCATCTGTCATGTCTCCAGGCTGGCCTACCAGGGGGTAGGAAAATGATGAAACAGGACGGATGGCCAGAAGTCCAGCTCCTGGCACAGGTCTCTTTAGCCTTTTCCCTGTACATGGACATGTAAAGAGCTTTGTATGGAGACCTTGTGGCATAAATGTGAACATAAAAAGGGTATTTAAGGGTTACTATCAAGTTTTTCAGACAAAAAAAGGACATCTTGGTGTCAACTGTCCTTGATGGAAGAGTGTGAGTGTCCTAAAAGTATTGTAAGTATTTCCAGTGTGACCAGAGAGGCATCCACAGAACTCCAGGATGCTGAGATGAGATTCCTTCTGGGATCTGGACAAAGATTCTTCTCTTTGTAATCTATTCAGGTTTGTTTCTAGAAACACTGATCCCACTCAACAAATACCTGTGAATTGCTTATGCTGTTCAAAGACTCCTCCATTTAATGATTGTTTGCTAGTTTGTTGCACAAGGCCATCTAAATTCTGGGTTTGGCTTTGGAATTGCTTTTCTTGCCTGCTTTTTGCATCATTTACACTTTCATAAGAAGGAGTTGAGAAGGTTGAAGAGATTTCAAGATGGCCACACAAACACTTCTGGCTCAGAGTTTTCTATGAAGACATATTTACACAATTATCCGAGAGTCCTTTGCATACCTTGAACATTTTTTCATGAACTTGAAAAAAAATTAAACTGCATTTTCCCAGACAATGAATGAAGGGACTACAAACAACATCAAAGCAAATGCGTGTGTGGTTTATTCTTAAAGCATTGCAAATACTTCTTTTTTTAAATTTTTTTAAATTTTTTAAATTTTTTTTACAGAATCCTCCCAGCTGTATTCCTGCTAAATTCACTTAGAACCAAATAAGGCATATTTTGGGGCTATGTATTTTTCTAAGCATTTCACAGTTTTTGGGGACATTACTTTAACATCTGGTTTTATTTCCTTGTTAATTTCTTTTCCTGACTCTGAACATAAAATAGTCAGGAAAGCATGATTTCAAGGGTAGGATGTTTGTATGCTTTGAAAAAGCTCCATCTTAGTGTATACACTTAATCTCAGAACAAAACAATAAGAATTAAACTCTAAAGGCCATATAATAGATATACCGAGATTTTTGTTTCATGTGCAAATATATTGTTCCTGAGATTAGAAAGGGGAAATATCTGAGGACTTGTACACAAAAAAAAAGGTGTATGCGAGAGAAGGTCTTGGGGGAAACTGCTTCAAGAGTTAGTTGTAGGTTGTGACAACAATGTTGAAGGAAAATATTTTAAAGTATAATATTGTGCTATGTACATAGAATATTGTGCTATTTTCTCAGAAAAGTGCAATTCCTCCCTCAGTGGAGAGAGAACTTATACAGGGATTTGCCAAAAAAGAAGCCACAGTAAATAGGGCATTGAAACACAAGAATACTTTTTCTATGCTAATATTTTTTTAACTCTGAGATCTAGATCACAGTCAGATTTATTAGTTTAATATATATATATTTTAATATATATTTATATAAAATTCACCTTTGTTTTCTTTTAAAGAGAGTATTTCTGAACTTGGAGGATATCAGTTGTAAAAGGAGGGATGAAAGTGCTGCACAACACCACTGGCTCCTGCATCCACAGAGACACTTCTGTTCTTGCTTTTCACAAGCTGCCACCAAGTTTTTAAAGGAAGCTGGGAAGCTGGCACCTTGTAGATTTTCTCCTATTGCTTGATTGTGTATCATTTTCCTTACAGGGAAAAGGACAGGAAAGAAACAGCATGGACTAATCAGTTAATTATGTATAAATGCAGAAAAATAGACTCTGAACCCTTTGTCCTTTATTAAATTTATTGTTTCCTTTGGTTGGTGCTTGTGCTAGCAGCTTGAAGCTTTATTGGAAACATTCATAAAGCACAGTGACAAACTTTTGTCTCTTCATAGCCCTACTCTGGGATATTTATTCCTGGGACCAAACTGGGAAGTGGAATTTTATGGGGTTGGTAATGCACAAAGCTCATCAACAATTTGCTGCTCCCTTCAGAAGCTATCAAAAAACATTGTTTGTTTGGGTTTTTTTCCCCCAGTTATCCAGTTTGGCTTTGTCACACTCTTTGTTGCCTCCTTCCCACTGGCCCCTGTCTTTGCTCTTCTGAACAACATCATCGAGGTTCGTCTTGATGCAAAAAAATTTGTTACTGAGCTGAGGAGGCCAGACACAGTGAGAGAAAAAGATATAGGTGAGTAATGAAAGAGCATTGCAGTGAAGATAAGACCAAAAATACAATTAAACAAAGAAGAAAATTTATAATGACCCCATTAATAAGTTTTTTTCTTTCACTTACAGGTATTTGGTATAACATCTTGAGTGGTATTGGAAAGCTTTCAGTGATTATTAATGTAAGTGTTTGGTTACAACAGCTTCTAACGTTGATCTTGGGAGCTTCTACTGTTCCTTCAATGTAATTTAAAATTCTTGATAATTTGTTGTTTATAATTGTTCATATTTTATTGTCCCTTCAACATAATTTAAAAGTGGCATCTAATTTTCTCAATTGCTCCAATACAACAGAATACAGATATATTATGTTTATTGCATTATATGTATTCCCTAAGTAAAATTTTCCTCTATATGCTTTAAGATAAAAAAATCTCATGCCTTAGGACTTTAATCGTAATAGTTTCTAGTGGGTTTTTAGCCTACAGATCATAACCTCGTAGAATAATTTACGTTGGAAAATACCTTTAAGGTTATGAAATAATAACCAAAGATATTAAAGATATCAAAGCCCTTTAGAAAGGGAGGTGATTTTCACTACTGAAGGGAGAACTTGTGGAGAGGTGTTATGCAATTTCTTTAATAAAATAGCTCCCGGCACATCACAGCATTCTAATGCCTCCAGAGGGGCAGTGTTGTTTCATTTGGGTGGAGTTCACATTGTTCACTCATGGCTCTCCAGTTTCCAGGAATTAAGGTAGGAAATCTGTGGATCCCTGCACATCCCCATAATCTCACTGTCAGGCACAGACTTCAGTTGTCCAGCACTGAGCTTGCTGGAGGAGAAAAACTCTGCAGCCTCTTATTTTTCTCTGAATACACTTTGCAGATTTATGATCCTTGATTATTTCCTGTGTTGCTCAAACTCTGGAAAAGTTTATTTTCTGGGGATTCCAGTAAAGTATGATTAGGTACCTTTTCTTGAAGGAAATGTAAATATGTGCATACCAATTTGAAAAAAAAATACTGAATGCCCAATTCTGCTTCTCCATCTGGATATTATTGACACAGGAAATTATTATGTAGCAAAATATAGTTTTAAATCATCATAGGATTGTATAATGGTTGGGGTTGGATGGGGCATTAAAGATTGACTCATTCCAAGGCCCCTGCCATGGGCAGAGACACCTTCCACTAGCCCAGGTTGCTCCCAGCCCCATCCAACCTGGCCTTGGGCACTGCCAGGGATGGGGCAGCCACAGCTTCTCTGGGCAACCTGTGCCAGGGACTCAGCACCCTCACAGGGAAGACTTTCTTCCCAACATCCCATCTAAACCTGCTCTCTGTCAGTGTGAAGCCATTACCCCTTGTCCTGTCACTCCAGACCCCTGTCAAAAGTCCCTCTCCAGGTCTCTTGGAGTCTCTTCAGGCATTGGAAGGGGCTCTTAAGGCTCCTCCCAAATCCTATTCTTTTCCAGGCTGAACAATCCCAATTCTCTTGGCCTGTCTCCATAGCACAGGGGCTTCAGCCCTCTGACAATCTTCATGGCCTCCTCTGGACCTGCTCCAACAGGAGAGAGTTCAGAGCAGAAATCAAAGGGATTGTTGTTGATATGATGTAGAGATTTCTGTGACTGATTGCCTCCACAATTACACCAATTTTATGGGATTCCAGTCTCATGAGCTTTAATACCAGCATGAGATCCCCCTGTGTGTGATGTGTGAATCCTCATGCTGAGGGGAAAATGGACATTTACACTCAACAGGTTTGGTGTAACCACACCAAAATATAGCCCAAATTATACCAACTGGCTATTAGGTCTTGTTGTAGGTTTTTTTTAAACCAGTGATAAATCTTCTAATGGCTCCAGAGATGAAAAGAATTGGAGCAATGTACAGTCCATTCATTGCTTTTGCTACTTCCCTGGCTGAGCCTTTCCTTGGAGAGACAGAGCAGGTTATTGTGCAAATATTCTGTATCAATTCTGGCCATATAACTCTCCCTTCATTTTGTACCAATTCTGACCATATAACTCTCCCTTCACCACCACTCTAAATTTACCTGAACATGAAAATTTTCCCCTGAATTACTTAACCTGGAGACACAGATTCATGAAGCTGTCATTTGCTTGTTCGGTTTTTTTTTGTTTGTTTTTCTATCTCTCAGGCTTTTGTCATTGCTGTCACCTCCGATTTCATCCCACGCCTTATGTATCAATATGCATACAGTCAGAATGGAACCATGCATGGCTTCATCAATCACACCCTCTCATACTTCAATGTCAGCCAGCTCAAGGCTGGGACACAGCCAGAAAACTCCCTGTTTGCACAGGAGGTTTCATTCTGCAGGTAAAGTATTTGTAAGGGCAGTGTCCAGGGAATTTCCTTGGCTCTTAAGTCATTTTTCCAAGTGGGAATTGATAAAATTCACTTATATGGCCACATATTCAGCAATATTCATGTGCCTTTGAAAATGTGGTTTTGGAAGTGCTGCTTTTAGAGAATTCTCACTGTGTTACAAGGTCTTTAAAAGGGGTTTTTCAGGGCATTAAAAGGCAAAATAAACAATTTAGACAGACTTGATCCACAGAAAGAAAGCAAATACTTTCTTTACTGAAAGATACAGATTTAATTAAAATTAATGATTTTTTAAAATGGACACCCAGTAATTAGAACCAGGCTTTCTCTGTCTTTATTAAATTCAGCCCTTACTTGCTGAGATATGAGTTTTCAATATATTATGCCTACCTTTAGAACCTGCACCAGTCGCCATGTACTTGTCTTCTATTTCAGATACATCTTTTCTGACTGGGGAAACAAGGTTCAACTTCATTTAAAATATGTCCCAAATACTAGGTATCTATAGATTAGTTCCAGTTTGTATGAGAAATCACTAATGTGGCTCTAGCTTTCAAAGTAACTTGGTATTTTTATAACAATATGCAGAAATTCAAAGAGCTGGTTTAAGGCATTACAACACCCAGCAGTTCAAAACTGAGCTGCTTGGGGTCAGTGTTATAGTCAACAGCCTGTCTCCCCTTCCTTCTTGACTCCCTTGAAATCACCCTGTGCTTGGTCTCTGCAATGGCACAAAAGAAGTATAAAAGTTCTTCTTCCATTTATTTAAGGATAGCCTTAATGTAGAGTGGTTTTCCATCCCTTGCTTTGATATGCAATATAGTTCACACTGATTTTAAGTGGGGTATATATCTTGCTCAATTATAACCCACAAAATGACACATCCCAGTTTCTTCACTGGAAGCAAGGTAAACAGGGAGAGAAATCTGTCCCCGTCACTCTGGCAGTGCTGTTGGGATTGCCTTTGGGGGGAACCTACCTTCTCACCTTGACTACAGCAGAGGATAGATGAATGCACTCCTTACTTTTAAGTAACTTACAAGCTAGTGAGCTCTGCAATTCCCCATTTCTGCTGCTGGGACTTGTTTGTTAGCAAAGTATTCCCTGTTAGAGCATGCAGCATCTCCGGACTTTCAGACTTGTAAGTCTGTGAAATGCTTTTTCACTCTGGCATTTTTTAATTTTTCATCCCTAAATTCGCATGTGTTTTCCTTCAACAAGCATCTTGATCCACTTCACTGTGATTTTGCTACTTTCACTATGCTGTTTTTTACCTTGTTCCAGCCACTGGCCTCTGTTTATAGATGTTTAAGTGCTGGTGTGTTTGGAAATATGTGCATTAACAACAGGGTGAAAGGCACTCCTCACATTAGTACAGTCATACACAGTCAAATACTCAACAGAGCCTGAATAGAAGGAAATCATCTACACTGTGTTCAAAAGTGCTCCCTGCCCGATGACACCATCTAAGAGACCAAGAGGAAAGAAATTTATGTGTTAGTCTGAGTGAGACAGAACTATGAGAACATTTCTCTTATCAGGAGGCAATTGGGAAAATATGTCAGCATCCACAAATACTGTTTCTCATTATCCTCTGCCTCATTTGAATCTTATCAAAATCTCAGCTTTGGACAGAACTATCACTTTGATAAAGTATGGGGTCTCTAACTTGAGTCCCAAGAGACAGGCAACCAAACAGTGCCCCTCAAGCTGGAAATAAAATCTGTATTTCTGTTTCTGGCAAATGCATTGGGAACAAGCTGACCTCTCTTATTCTTAGATTTCTGTGACCTCTGGAGATAAATGTGGTTGTAATGAGGCTGCATTTTTCTCCTTATGGGCATTGCCAGAGATTAAGGTATCTTAAAAATAACCGTAACAAGCCAGAAACAACTCTGCCACTGAACATACAGAATACATTCTTCAAATATTTAGAGCAGCATTTTTTGCAGTGCTGTGAACTCTTTGGCACTGCTTCCAAATAAAGGTTACTATAAAGCTGTTCTGATGCACAGTATTAGTTGTAATTTTACTTTTTTTCTTTCAGGGAAAAATGGCATTTGTATAGCTGAAGGCAAATTAGAAGCAAATCTTGCTAAGATATGGGATATTTTTATTGTTTTTTCCCTTTTAATCCTTGTAGCCTTCTATGATGATGGAGTACATACAAACCTACTGGTCACACTGAAAAAAGGAAGCAGCAGATATGGAGTCATTCAAGGGACTTTTCTTTTAACATGGGTCTTCTCCAACATTCAGCAGCTTTATAAAGTGTCTTTGAATTTATTTTTTTAATGTCATGGGACTCAACTCATCTATTCCTAATGATCAGTGGTGGATGCTAACATTTTTCCCTGACTAATTTTTTTGTACTCCTGCACTGCTGATTCTGTGATTATGGATGTTTTCTCCAATTTCTTCTCAAGGCCAGCTGAAGAAGGAAATTAAACAGATTTGCTTATTTGGACTGATTTGAAATTCCACCTATATACAGTTAGATTTTTTTTTACCAGTCTTTTTTTTTTTTTTTTCCCCACATAATAAACTTCTGAAATACATTAACATCTTTGTCTTAGCTCTGGCTTCAATTCTTTCCACCCAGCTTCCCATCTCCTACAATTCTCTACTTTCAGTGCACATTTTTCTATTCTTCCTTATAACTTTTCTGTGCTCTATTCTTCAACCATGTTGACCACTTCATATTCTTGTACTTTTGCAGCACTAGTTGTTGGCTGCTGTTCCTACCATACCTGCTGAATCAAATATTTTAAGAGTGAAGCATTGAAGAGGTGAGGGAATCAGAGAATCATAGAATATCCTGAGTTGGAAGGGACCCACAGGCATTATCAAATCCTGACCCTGTACAGAAGACCCCAAAAATCACACCTGAGGATATTGTCCAAATGCTTCTTGAGCAGAAAAGATAGCCTTTGTAAAAAAGAAACTACCTGTACAATCTCGGTATTAGAAAAGGCCCTTTGGAGTCCCACGTGGCAGAGAATAATTTAAAAAAGGACGTGGGGAGGAGGCCCAGCTACCTCATCTATAGCTCTGGCAACATCTTCCTTCACCATAAATCATTTGCTAGTGTTCTGTGGAGTGTAGATTCAGGCATCACTAGCAGTGTGATTCTCAGCTGAGCCAGGTGAAATTTCCAAGGGGTCTGATGTACTGCAACACTTACACAGTTTGTGAAGCTCAGAATGCATTAAATGGAAAGCCCACCACAGTTGGTGACCCTTCCAGGTGAACCTGGGCTCCATTTCAAGACTGGGATTGATTTATAGTGGTTAGCTAAGTCCACAAGAAACTCAGTGGCTTTCCTTGGCTTTGATGTTCAAGCAGATTAAGTTCAAGGGAACTGACTTTGGCCCTTGGTGCAGCACTCATACAGATTTGAGCAACATGTGGGAGTTCACAATGTCCAGAAAAGTACCAGAGCGGGGATCTGGCAGTGCAGGAACAGCACAGGAATCCTAAGACAGGACCTGTGCATGCACTGCTGAGCAAAACCATCCAGGGGCTAACACAGCCCAGGGAGTTCGTCCCTAAATTAACACAGCCCCCAATTTAAAGTAGTATTCTCCTCCCTGTGGGCTGTACCTCATGTCCTTTGTCTCCAGAAGCTGCCGCACAGAATGACATCCAGCATTCCAGACTCAGTTTCTTGGGGGTGGGGAGCAGCAGGATGTAGGGGATGGTGGACTGCAAATGTGTGATTTAACATGCAAAACCATGTGGGTAGAACCTGAAGGTAATTTTGGCAAGCGCACCTGCAAACTGAAGCTGACAGATTTTATATATGAACCTTCTCCATTATCCCCCAACGGAGGCTTTTGCACAGTCTAATGAATCTTACTGTCAGGACGGGTTTTGTGGTATTCAAAACAGATTTTCCCTTTCTTAATTTCATCCCATTACTCCTAGTCAAACACTGGGAACGGCACTAAATTATCCCTTTCAGTCCTAAGGGCACAATTTGCGCATGGTTATCATGTCCAACTGTGGCTGTTACTTACCAAAGTGGAGCAATACATGTGCTGCTCTTTAATCTTCCCAATGAGTCAATCTCCTCAGCCCTTGTACTGTTCTCCTGAACTACCTTCAGTTTGTTGCGATCTTTTTCTTCGGTTTCCCTTTTTTTTTTTTTTTTTTTTTTTCTTCCACCCCTCTGGAATCTGCACAGCTGAATGGCTGAATGCAGCAATCCAGGTGTGGATTTACCTGGGCTGTTCAGAGGAAGGCTAATTCCTCACCCCAGCACAATTGTGACTTTTGTTGATACACCCACAAGTCATACATTGTCCTGCTGCCATATTTCAAACTTGTGCTAACTTGCTAGCCTCTGCAAGCTCCAGGCTATTTCCACTTTCAAACACTATCTCTTCAAAGATCCCTCAAGAGTTTTATTTTTAATTATTTTCCATTTCCCCATATTATTCTCATTGTGTTTCCTGTCTCCAATTCTTATTGCTTTCTGTGTTTCCTGCTATTTGCAAAACTTTCCAATTTAGGAGCATCTGTGATTTTTATTAGCCTGTTGTTTACTTCCAAATGATTGATGATAATACTAAAAGCAACAGTCTTTACACCAAACCACTAAGGCTCTGTTTTATCCTGTCCAAGGCTAGACAGTTAATTTAGGAAGTGCCTTCCCCATGGCTCCCCCTTTCATTAATGCAAAGACAGGAATCACCAAAGCATGAGTCACATTTTATGTGGGCTGAGTTATTCCCTAAATTAATCAAGTTTTAGGTGAAATGAATACAGGTTTATCTCCTTCAGCCTGAAAATGCCTTGGACTATCTCTCTGCTTTCGTTTCAGCATTTTATTCCATGTACATTGATGTCAATTTACATTATAAAATAAAGGGGACTTCTGTCAATCCTCTAAAATCTGGACATTTCAAACGTTAAAAGAATGTTGTGATTTTGGTTACAACTGTGAAAACCAGACTGTGTCAAATTCAGTGGAGGTAGTCCAGCTCTAATTCTGAAGTTGTATTTCATAATAAGGGTTGAAGTAAGAACATCTGGAGGATTTGATTCTTTGGGTTTTGTGATTGGAAAGTCACATTAATCACAGCAATTGGTGCTGGAGGAAATTGCTGGAACTGTGATAACTGAGCTGTTTTCATCTCTAGGTTCAAAGACTACAGAGAACCACCTTGGTCCCCACACCAGTACGAGTTTTCTAAGCAGTACTGGGCTGTCTTGTCCGCTCGCTTGGCTTTTGTGATTCTATTTCAGGTAAGTCTGCTGAGTTGCTTCCCTTTCAGACACAGAAATATCATCATAGATGAATCAAAATGCGTGTTCCAAAGAAGCCCATGTCCAACAGACGTAGAAAGCAGGACCCACAGCTTCCTTTAGCCCTTGGCATTAGCAGTGATCCCCAAAGCACCCCAGGCTTTTGAATGTTTAAGTGGACTTTGTCAACTTTTATAGTCTCAGAGGCACCACTTGTAGAAAGTACATAAATGCTGTGTAAGCTTGTTAACTGCTGTTCTTTACCCAGAGCAAGAAATAAACAGAAGTAATAAATCGTCCAAGGTTTTTTGCTATTTTCTTGAATGGAGCAAAGTAAATTGTCCCCAGTGTGAGGATTTAATTAGCAAGGGATTTGCTATCATGGCTTGCCTTTCCAATGGCTTCCTTCTGCCCTCCTCCATGATGCGGGATCCTTCCACAACCAAATTGGGCCCATCCCTCTTTTTCAAATCTGCCTTTCTTTTGTCCCCACCTGCCAAGTGTTCCCAAGTGTTTCTATGAATCTTGCCTGGTTTGTATTGTCCTCTTCTGCTTCTTTGCCGTGCCTTCAGTAATTTTCCACCACTGGCTGCAAAGCACTTGAAAGCAACTGGTTCTGCTGGGCTTCAAACCCTCTGCCTGCTCTGCCAGAGAACATTCCCTGGTTAATTATCTCCGTTGTCTGGCATGGGGACAGAGAGCTCATGCTAGCAGCACTGTCAGCCAACTGCTGTCACACAGGCTGTTTCTAGGCATTACACAACACACTTCTCAAAGCATTATCATGACAATACAAACCCCCAAAGCATTGCTTATCTATAGATTTCACAAGCAAGCAAAACTTTTTGCCCAGTCTGCTTCCTACTTGATGTTATGAGCAGCACCTGTATTCACCTTGATGCCTGAGGTTTGGGATTTTGGCTTGCACAGTGTGGTAGTGCAAAAAACAATCCTGTTTGTCAGCAGACAGAAGGATTTGGGGACAAATGGCCATGAAAGTTGTCCGCTGTGTGCTCAGGCCACACTGGAAACACACGGGTATCTTTGCCTCATGTTTCAGGATTTTTGATGGTATTGGAGATGTCCTTATATTAGTGGATTCTGAACTCAGTGTCAAGGAATTGGATGTTGAGAACTGGGCACCTTTGGATGCCTGCAGAGAATAATGCTGGTTTAGCTACTAAGGCCATGGATTATTGATGATTCTATGTCCTTTCCTATTTCAAACCTAACTGAAGCATGTGTTTAATTCAGCCTCGACACTCAGGAGTAGCTGTGCACAAACCTGAGCTGTTTCTTGAAATAAAGCCTTAATCAACTGCTTACTACCACATGCCACCAGCAAAATGTGTTTGACATCTGTCTCATAGCTATAACAAAGGTTTGGTTTTGCTCCAGTGTATTTTGGATTTTTCATGCTCGCTTCATGTCTGCTGCTGTGCTTGCAGAACCTGGTGATGTTCCTCAGTGTTCTGGTTGACTGGATGATCCCTGACATCCCCAAGGACATCAGTGAACAGATCAAAAAGGAGAAGACTGTGCTTGTTGACTTCTTCCTGAAGGAAGAGCACGAAAAACTGAAGCTGATCGAAAGCTTTATTGCACGCGACAAGCGGAAACGCAGGAGCGGGACCAAAAGCAGAAGGATCAGGGCTGCCAGCTTCTCCCAGTGTCACCACAGCCCCAAGGGCAGCTTCACCTCCTTCAGCTCACAGCACACTGTGGTGTGACTCCTGAAGGAAGAGAACAGCCTATGCTTGCCTCTGCTTACTGCATGATGTGATTCTGAGCCTAGAACAAGGGAAGGAGAGAAGAGACAGGGAGCAAAGGGAGGCTCTTTTGCTTCCTCAGAATCTCCAGATGTGAGTGGCTCTGTTACAATTTAAATGCCCTCTGGGCTCCAGCATTTCCAGATTTCATCGGTGTGAGATAAGGGCTATATTGGGGCTGTAGCTGGTTCCTGTGGTGACAATGCATGCGAGCTGGGGAGGCATGCAGGAATTCTCCTGGCAGGAATTCTCCTAGCAACCATCCCTCCTCCTGCAGATGCCTGGTGGGGAATGGGGCACTCCTGCTTTAGTCTCCGTCCTTGGGCAGGTTGGACTGACTGTGGAGAAGGACTGACCTTGGAGAAGTGCACACACCTCATGGTCTCATTGGCTGCATCTGCCAGCAGAGGGTTTGCAGACATGTGGAGTCTGAAGGAGTCTTTGTGCCTTCCTAACCTACACTGCCACAGGGTGCCACCTCTGGAGGGCACGCAGGGCTCTGGGAGATGTGGGAACAGAAGGAAATTAAATCACTGGACACTTGCATCTATGGATATATTGTGCTTTGCTTAGCAGGAGCTGGAATGCATGTGCTGGTGAGCAGGGAGGTCATCAGAATGGCTGAAGCTGCCAGAACCAGGGAAGCTCCTTAGCACCCACTGTCCTGAACCAAAAGCTGAAAACCAAACCTTGCATGTTTGATTCTCCTCTCACTTAGACTTGAAATTCAGCCAGTGTCAAGAAGAATCATGCCACTGAACCACCAGTGCAAAGCTGAGGAGTGAGAATGGAATCAAGCCCTGTAAATCATGTGACATCTCCATGTACACTATATGTGAAGTAACAAAAATTGCTGCTGTTGTGATTTACTGTAAAGTAAAATATTTTGCAGAACTGCATTTCCCTGGAAGATAGACATATACACTAACCAAGCTTTCACCTACAAGCATTTAAGGATTAACTTTACTCTGTCATGAATGAAAATTAAACTTTCTTAAAAAATCTGTTTCTTTTCCTGTTGATTTTGTCTCTAACCCAGCTTGAAATTCAGAGTCTGGACAACAGGTTTTCTTCTCATTTTGTCTTCTCAACAATACTTTCAAAACCAGAAAAAATACAAACCAAAAGAAATACTTCAGCTTCAGCCATTCTATTCAGGATTGCTCTTTAACATAATAATCTTATTTTATATATTTCTGAAGCCTAAGATTTTACTAATGTCTTAGATGAAAAGAATATTCTCTGTGACAGCTTTTGGTACATAATGGGAGGTGCAAAAACAATTTCTTTTTTCATTCAGTGCCCAAATTAAGGCACATCAAAATGGGAAAACTGTTCCGGGGTGAGCCGAAATGAAAAGAAAAATTTCTTGGAGTTTCATTTTTAAAATTCACTTTTGGGTTATTTATTCCTTCAACACAGAAATGGAATTTGAAAAGATAACGTTGTCTGGAATAAAATTGCAAATGTTTAACTTTGTTGAAAAAAAGTCGGTCCTCTCCAAATGTTTTCCTCTTTTTCCCTATCAAAACTCCTTGTTTTGTTTTGTTTTAATTTTATTAGGTGATTGAATGATTTTTTTGTTTGTTTGTTTGCTTGCTTTTTAAATCTTTGGCTCCCTCATGGAAACCTGTGACAGGGCTGAGACATAACTTTTGATTTCCTCCCTCTAAGATCAACATTTAAATGAGGGAATGTTATCTCCTTGAAAACAAATTGTCTCATTTTACTTTCAAAAGACCAACAAAGCCCTGTTGGGGATTCCATGATATAATGTATTGAGATAGTCAATATTAATAGCATCTATTCCCTCTTTTACACCAAGAGGATGCTCTACTGGTGGACCCAGGGATTTGAAACTGTTGGGGCTTTGGAAGTATTTGTGCTTGTTTTTTGCAACCATAGTTTTTTGAAATTCAATCAATTCTCTTCACTCCAAAAAGCCTCTGATGGGGAGAAAATATGTTTCTAAACAGTAGAAATATCAATCTTGTTTCAATCTTTATCAATCTTGTTTCAATCTTTATCAATCTTCAATTCTTTCTCTCCTTTTTCCAGGAATGTGGGAGGGTGTGCAGAAATGGATTTAGAAAGGGATTGCATGCAGGTTGCATGATGATGAAGGATATTCAGAATTGAGGGTTTCCTTAAAATAGCACCATTTTGTACATTTTGTACACCCTCCCTCCACCCAGGAAATACCTTTTTAAAAACTGTGAGTCACTCCAAAGAAGTCAGAAAAATGTTATCCCAAAGTCGAGTTCATTAGGCTGTTGTTACACAGGATTTCCATAACAAGCAACTGAAATGCTTGCTGTGGTCCAAAAATGATGAAGTTTTTCTAGATTTCCTGGCACAAGGAACTAGAGAAGCCAGCAGATGCACACTGATGCTCTGCAAGTTCTCCTGAGGTTTATATATTTCACCCAAACAAGGCTGGGAAAGAGGCACGGCAGCAATCCCAGCTGATGTCCAGATGGGATCTCCCCTGATATCGCAAACACGACAGGCAGCTCAATTATCTTTATCTCTGATACAGTCGCTGTTTACCCCTTAAACTTGAGAGTTTCATTCACTGAGAATTCCTACACGTTTGGTACCTGACTCAGGTGCACTCCCTGAGGATTGCACCCTTTGTTGCATTTCTATGGCAACCTCCGGATTCTCCCGACACCGCTTCCCATCAGCTGCTGTAATTGTAGATCACTGATCAGGTATTCAGGCATTCTCAGGTTCCAGCTTATCTTTTTTTTGGACAAAGCCAGACTTTATCTGCCCCTTTTTTATCAGCAGGATAATTGTAAGTCCACCCACAGAGCTCCCCCTTGCCATAAGCTGTGCTTCAGAAGAAGAGAATGGCTGTTCCAAGAGATGTGCATGGGGAGCTCTCCATGGGGACCAAGGGTATAGGGATGCAAGTAGAAGCACAAAGGTAACAAAACTTGTGGGTTATTGTCACTCCTTGCTGTAGCAATGAAAACCAGCTAAAATCTCTGCAGGGGAAAGGGGAAAAAAGTAAGCAGATAAGGAATTGCATGCAAATTCAGTGCAGAATTTCATAGCCATTTTGTACCACTCCAGACATAAAGTGGAAAGCCCAACTAAACAGGCAAACAAATGAAAAGCAGCATGTCTGTGTGTGTGAGTAGCTAACACCACACTGGGTGCTACAGCTAGTACCAAACCTCCAGATCCAAATTCTAGTATGCATGGAGCCTCATCAGTAGGAACATTTGAACCTCCACATCTAATCAGAGCAGTGCAAATAGGAAGCAACAAAAAAAGGAGGAATGGAATGGCTTGTATAAAGCGTTACAGCTCCAGCTGGATGTGAGCCTGTCAGATCAGACAATGTGAGGTGTGTTTACCTGTCCAGCAGAAACTCCAGAGTTTGCTGCTCTGTTTACCACAACTTCTTCCTGGGATTGGTGGTGCAGGGTAGTGCCAAACAGCTTTGAAGAGTTATTCAGGAGAAGAAATGGACCCAGATGGAAGGAGCTCCCTGCTCCAGAGTCCCTCCGAACTCAAATGCCATCAGTTAGAGATCTGTCTGATCCACGCAGCCATGTGAACCCTCTCACTGTGCTCATCTCTAGTTTTAAAGGGGGTTTTGAGGAACTGAGTGAAGCTGTGGGAATGTTGGCCTTTTCTGCCATGTCTTCTTCATGCAGACCTGCCCACTTTTTTAATGTCCTAGATACCTTTCTTTGTGATGGGTATCACTGGCTTTTCAGTCCTCATCTCAGTATATAAAAAACTTTGCTATCTAGACCACTCCTGCAACATTAATGACACTCAAACCCTTCCTTTTCCCACAAAGAAAAGGGTGACCTCTGTGGAAGTCTGCCTGCTAAATAATTGGTTGGAAATGCCCAGTCCACCATGCACAAAATTCACCCCTGTTAGCAATAAACTCCTCTGACTACAACAATATAACATCTGTTGCTGCTCTGCAGTCTCACCCTTTAATTAACCACAGATGGTCTCTCTGTTCCCCGTCGGGTCTAATTATTTTGCTTTTGAAAAGAAAATATAAACCAGTTTTGTTTGTGAGCTGTTCTTTGTAGGTAAATTCCTGCACACCTTGTACTGGATGTCTTGTGTGTCCAGGAACACAAAATTTAAGATACAACACTAGAATTGCATTTAAAGTTAGGAGAGAAGGAGGATTTACATCTGAACTCCCAGTTCTTACCTTGCAAGAGTCCACCAGTCCATGGTTCATCTGAAAGGCCTGCGGACAATGGAAGCTGAAGAATATTTTTAGCAAAAAAATTAATACAGAGTCTGTATGCACCACATGCATCTTTTTCACAGAAAGGTCTGCATGAGTTTTTTACTAAATGTGTTTTATCTGTCCTAAATCCCCCAATACTACCAAAACTCTGAATATTCCCTGCAGTTCCCATCCTTTACCCATCATTTGCAAATGTATTCAATTATTAATTGATTATTCAATTATTTATGGCTGCATTAATTAGCAGGCTGCCTTGCTGCCTCTTTTCCACCCCCAGAGGAATTGTTAAAATCAACCAGATTCCATAACAACTGCCGAGACAGACAGATAATACTTTTTATTTGTGCATAATGATCTAATCAAATATTTTTATTTTTGTGTATTTTCAGTTGCTTGTTGACATAATCCCACAGCTTTATTTTTCCTGGTTCTTAGGGCTCTCACTAAAAACAAGTCCTCTATTCATAGTGTTTCCAAGCCACTCCTGGTACCACAGATACAGCTTCAATGAGCAAAATGATTGCTATCAAAGGATTATATGTGTCTCTAATGCAGGCACCTGAGGCAAGGCAGATTCAAACCTCACTGGAATCAGTGGAAGTCTTTCTTTTGGCTTCAGTATCCCCTTGAGCTGAGGGTTCTTTTTTCTCTATTCAATTCTGTGTGCAGCTTTTAACCAGTTAGGTAGAGAAATAGGGATAGCAGTGGAAAAATGTGCATCCCCAGTAAACTTCCATTGCTGTGGCCTTCAGAGAGTCCCACTGTGGAAAATGTGCACTTACAGCAGTTTGGGATTTGATCCTGCATTTTCCAGAGATGGCATCACCCTCCAAAACTGGCTGGCAAATTTCATCTGCATTCCTCCTGCTGTTAGGGCTGGCTTTAGTGAACTTGATTTTCAGAACTGTGCTTCCATGTGGGAAGGACTTAAGGCAGACACAACTGTGAGTCACTTTTGAAAGCTATCATCCTTGAATTTAAATATATGAGGAATATTGATCCACCATCTGGTTAAATCTGTGTAGTTTATGTCACAGATATCAATCCTTATATCAGGCTCCCTGTTATCTAACATTGTAGTGTCTGATTTCAGTAACTTCAGGGATGCAATTAATAGGGAACCAATGTGATCCATCAGCTTGGAAAGGCTGCTGCAGCCCTCCAACTGAATCATGCATTTTTGGGAAAGACAGTGAAAGTTGTGCCTTTATGACCAGAAGGAATCTAGGCAGGAAGGTGGAAATGGGCAAGGAGAGAGGGGCTCCATGAAGCTGTGGGAATAAGAGGGGCTCTGCACAATTTTTGCTGGTATGTCAGAGTCTCCCAGTGTCTTATTCCAGTCCACAGCCTCATTCTTTGTTGGAGGAAGCTGTTCTCTGCTTAAAGGGAAATCACAGGAAGAAATCACAGCCCTACTTGAATCTGCCCCACAAGGTGAAGTCCATTTCTGCAGAGACTCCTGACTTTCCTGATGCACTTTAAGCGCAAGAGGCAGAAGAAATCCAAGCAAAAACCTTGCACAAATACACAGAGATCTTCTAACATTTTCTGCCCAGCACTTAAACAGAGAGTCCTCTCCTAATGAGCTAATTCTTAAGAAGATTATTTTCCCAGAGCTTTTCCAGTAGCCACTTTAAATAAGGGACAAACAAACATGACATTATTCTTATATTCAGTTTTACAGGTGTGGTTTAAGCTTTCCTCTGGCATCTAGTTTTTTTAGTTTTTCTCCCATCTATTACAAAGCTTTTTTCAAATGATCATTATTTTTGACACAACAGCTATATATGACTTGTACAACTCAAATCTCAACTAAATTCAAAAAAATGTCCTCTGTTGATGCTAGGAGAGGGTTTTGACTTGTTTTTGTTGTTATTTTGCTACATCTAATCTTTTGAAATACAACAACATATTTTCATAAGAGTTTGGAAACACAGAAGGTCAGTAAGGACACAGCCCTGTGAGGATATTTGGATCTAGAATTGTATTCTTACTGCCAGGACTGATTAAGAGCCTGAAAAGGGGGAAGATCTAGTTTACAAAATGTGGACTTAGCTATAAAACCAAAATAAATCAACAGTAAAGACTGGATTAAGGAGTTTCTTTTTTTTCTTTCTTTCTTTTTTTTTCTGACAAGAATAAATAAATATATCCCTGACATACTTTGCTCATTCCAATGACATGTAGAACTGGTTCCAGTAGATGGAGCAAGAAAGCAGAAGGAAAGCAATGCCACATACCCAGGGCACTCAATCAGAGCAGGTGGGTATTGAGCCATAGAATCATTTAGGGTAGAAAGGACCTATAAAATCATCACATCCAACGTGTTCATGGGGCAGGACATGAACTGCACACAGGTTCGCAGAACAAGCTACAAAGCATCAGAGGAGAAAGCACTCTGAAAGCTACTCCATGGCTTCAAATTCAGTCAGAAACACTCTTCACCTAACTGACATTGACAGGAGTTTTTCCTTGGAATTGGCTTAGTAGCTGAAGAAAAATAACTTGGGATTTTCTCCAAAGCCAAGAAAATAGATTAATTATAGCTGGCTTGTTATTCTCTTGGCTTTGGTGGAGATTACGGCAGCTTAATCCTTCAGCAAAAGCTAATGCTGTGAAGAAGTATTAAAAGAGACAAGCTTTACATCTCCCAGATGATCTCCAGCCTCTTATTTCTCACTGCCTCTCTCCTCTGACTCTGCGTGTGCTGCATGTTGTATTGCTTATTATCAGTTTGTGTGTCATGGCAGGGATCACGTGCCCTGCACAGGCACAAACCAGCTGAGCTCCAGCTCCTGGGGGACACTGCAGCACCTCAGGAACCACAATAAGGCCAAGTTCTTCATTTGGGATGAAATTACTTTTTTAATTATCATTTTTATTTTCCCTTCCACGCAAGTTAATATCTTCTAAAAAAGTTAACATCTTCTAAAAAAACCAAATAAAACCCACCACCAATACACACCCCCCCTTGTTTTGGTGGAAATAAATGAGAAGAGGTCATGCTGAAATCAGTGATTTTTTTTTTTATTCCACTGGACCTATTTATCACAGAAGCCTCCGGCAGACAAGCAGCAACATCCGTGAGGTCTGCATCCCGTCATCATCCCAGGAAATCTGTGACACCCAGCTGAAGGGAAAAGGGAACATCTGGGAGCACTGCTCCTTCCTCTGCTCACACTTCCAGGCTCAGGGAAGTCAGATATTCTTCTTCTTGCTCCCAAACTCCCAAAGCTGAGACTCAGCCCTGTGGGACCATCTCCAAGCCCTGTGTGATCACCACCACTGGCAGGTATTTTAGAGGCAATTTCCACAGGAATTTTTTGACAGCAATGGTGTGCTTGGCTTCGCTTCCCAGCTTCATCTCTCTGTGATTTCTTGAGTCCCTTTGCCAAAATTGGGCTGACCAAGTTATTCTGAATATATGTGGTCAATTTCCTTTTAAAATCATATAGGAAAAAAACCACCCAAGCCCCATGAAAGCTATTGCAAAGACGCTAAGTTCCTTAAGAAGTGCCTGCTTTTTGAAAGGCATTTTTGGCAGAGCTGTGTGTCTATATTTACCATGTGTAGGACCTGGCTGGGATGAGATGCTGGTGCTGGCACCTGCCTGCAAGTCTGCCTTGAAGCTGGGCAGACTGATCAGTGACTCAGGTGGGGCACACGCATCGTGAAAATCACGGAATGGTTTGGGTTGGAGGGGACCTTAAAGATAATCTCATCCTAACCCGTGCTGTGGTGTAACTGAAGCCTTCCAGTGCCTGAAGGGAACCTACAGGAAAGATGGAGACTATCGACAGGAGCCTGGAGTGACAGGACAGGGGGGAATGGCTTCACACTGAGAGAGAGTGGGTTTAGATTGGATATCAGGAAGGAATTCTTCCCTGTGAGGGTGCTGAGGCCCTGGCACAGGCTGGCCAAAGAAGCTGTGGCTGTCCCATCCCTGGCAGTGTTCCAGGCCTGGCTAATGGGGCTCTGAGCAACTTGGGCTAGTGAAAGGTATTGGTGATTCCTGTGCTGAGATTTCCATCTGTTCTGGTTTGAAAGCAAAACCAATAAGACTCCAGGTCAGAAATACAATTTATTAGGAAAAGGAAAAAAAGCCAAAATACATGCAATAATACAAAAGAAAAAAACACTGACAGAGTCAGAATACAACCTGAAACCCTGTTGGTCAGGGTGTTGGTAGCAGTCCAGTTGGATTGGTGGCTGCAGTCTGTCTAGAGGGGCAGATATGGTTCTGTTGGAGCAGTGATCCTGTTGACAGGTGTAGTCTTCCTCTGAAGATCCTGGAAAAGACAGCTGCTCCTCTGGGAATCCAGTGGGTAAGAGCAGCTTGCTCTGTCCCAAACTCCAGATTATGTCCAGGTGGGGATGCTTAGCTCCTCCCCCCTGGGCAGACCATCTCACAGTGGGCTGATATCATTCTATGGGTCGTGCTGTGGGTCCTTGATTGCCCATGAAACAGAAATGGCTCCCGAGGGAGTTACCTCTGAGCCATGGGCGAGGCATTGATGGGCCCATTAACAGGAGGTAAGGAAAAGCAATGCCCCTCCTGGTTTCAATAGCTCTTGAGGATGTGAGTAGAATACATCTTTATATTGTAACCTAGGACACAGTCCCAGGGGCAGCAGCAAATGCATGCTGGTGCTGTGGTCATTCTTTTACTCCCCTCCTTTCTGTGACATACTTCTGGGGCTGCCTCAGCTTTAGGGTGTTCAGCTGTGGTTTGTAATGTCATGTTAGCCTTGCAGCAGCTTTGGTGTGGGAGCATCTGTGACCGTAGTGCATTACAGACTGCAGTGGTTCTTCCTGCTGCAGGTAACCCCAGCAGGTTTGCATGGTTCCCTATTTTCTCTTTCTTTTGATTAAAAAAAAACCAAACCACAAAAAACTAAAACAAACAAAAATCTGCCAGTTATTCTACTCATTAATTCTCCCTTATCAGGTTCAAAAGCCATAATTCACTCGTGTCCAGCAAAAGAAGCCTTTTCTCAGATGTTCCCTGGAGGTCTGCTGTTCCCTGGTGGTCCTGCAGCAGGTCAGCCAGGAGCAGAGGGGGAGCTGAGGTGTGTGTCTGGGTACAGGGCAACCAAGGGAAAGGACAGGGATGTTCTCACCTCCCAGCCCTCGCTGCAGGTGCGTGTTCAGGTACACACCACTCACACACTGCAGGGGCAAGAGGAGGAGGGTGGGCACCTGATGTGAAGAGGTAAACCCAGCTCTCCTCTCCAATTTCTCTCCCTCCAACAGGAGGACAAGAGATGGGAGTGAAGAGAGCTGGAGCCAGGGAAGGAAGGGAGCCAGGGAGCAAGAAGCTGTGCTCACACAGCATTTCACAGCTGTCCCCTGCCGTCGCTCGGACAAACAACTTCTCACACAAGCAACCACACGGAGCCCTTCCTGAGCTGCACAGGACCAGGCCCTCTGCCTGGGCCTGGGGAAGCACAACAGTGAGGGAACCTAGTGCAGAGAGATGTCTGGCACTGTTAATTAGTCTATATTTGCAGAGAATCTGTGTCTGGACATAACATTTTCCATTCCAAGCTGTCACAGAGCTGCCCATGTCAGCCACTCAGGCATCACTGCCCCACATGGCACATCCTTGCAGAGATGGTGCACCTCAAAGA
Source organism: Hypocryptadius cinnamomeus (assembly GCA_013400635.1). NCBI lineage: Eukaryota > Metazoa > Chordata > Aves > Passeriformes > Zosteropidae > Hypocryptadius > Hypocryptadius cinnamomeus. The sequence goes on along the minus strand of VYZP01001839.1, from coordinate 44,446 downwards.
AGCACAAGGGCAAAGAATTCTGCTCTGAATGCCTGTAAATAATTTTTAATTAGCACAAACTTGGGGGGGGGGAGAGGGAAGTGTTTTGCTTGTTTTGATGCTTTATGATGGAAAAGGATGGGATTTGTTAAATAAATAATTCCTTTTGAATTAGTCACCAGGTCTAATTAAGTGATATCAAAGGGACAAGGAATCAGAAGACCAAGTTCGAAGGAATATCTAGCTTAAACATAAGATAAAAGTAGTATTTGAAAATATCAAAATAAACAGCGTGTGTGAATGTTTTTCTTGGGATGAGCCAAGGGAAATATTTTCCTGGGGTTTGGCCCATACAATATGCAACAGATGAAACCAATCTGGTTGTTCTTTTGAATGAATTGCACAATTAGTGGATAAAGGGAGATCTAGTGCATGCTTAAGCAAAGCCTGTGTGTCATTTGAGCAGCATTACCCTCTAAATCCTGATGTTTGGGTCCTGTCTTATCCTATAATTGACTTTTATTGTTGGTGCTGTGACTCCTTTGACTCCAAGGGGCTGATTTCACCTGTTGGAAAGAGGAAACATCTCTTTGATTCCTGGCAAAAATTTTAGATGTTTCAGCTCTTCTGGCAAGAAGTCTGCACTTGCTGGGGGATTTTTCTGCTCCTTTTAAACAGAGATACAACTAACATCTCTAACATGATCCCAGGAAAATCTATTAGTCACAGCCAAACCATCCAGGCAGCCCAGGGGAATCCTCTGCCCTTGCAGTGCTGTTGCCAAGGGTTTCCTAAAGCCTGCTGGGTTTTCATTCCAGCAGCTACACATGGGTCCTCAGCACAGCCATGGATGTGGAGACCAGACATCCCCCTTGGAGTGGCCACCTGCTGTGCCCTCTCAGACTCTGGCACCAATTACCAAAGCAGAGGTGAGAGCAGAGCCTTCAAGATCCAATAAGAAATTCCAGATCCTGTGCTGTTACTGCTGAGGCACACTCCCCATCTGCTCCTGCTCCCTTCCTGTGTAAAACCCAGGGAAACTTCAGGAAGCTCTGATGGACAACTCCAGCTCTGGAAATGAGGCAAAACAACACAAGAGAGGTGAGATTTAAATGACTGTTGTGAGCATTAAATGCAGAAGAGGTTCTGATATAACGCTGTGCACAAGTTTCTACTAAAACACAAAATTTGCCTCTATCCTCAGTACAATTTGCTAGTAACAGTAAACCTGACTTTCTCAACACTGTTCAGGAAGGATTTTTTTTTAGTATGTGCTTGTGTGTATCCCTGGTTTGTGTGATTTCCAGACTCAAAGCTACGTGAAGCTGGGAGGAGGTTTGGGAGCTTATATCAGCAGCACATGAACAAAAGTCATAAACCAACTGTAACAATCAAAAAAGCCATCCATTAAAAAAATAGGAAAAAAAAATTGCAACAGGCAAATGAGCAATATATCTGCCTNTGAAGCCCAAATAATAAAACAGCAATAAAATATTACTAACACAAGAGCTTTGTTTCTGCCTCTGCCAAGGGAGACAAAACTCAAAGGATAATTTGTGTCCAGCCTTTCCCAGCTGAGGCAGAAACAAAGCTATCCTGCATTACTGAGATGAAGGAAGTGCAAAAAGGCACACAGGGATTTTTTTCCTTCCCCTTTGCACATCTGCCTTGTGTTATTCCCGGAATCCTGATGTCAGTGCATCTGAGGGAAGGATTTGGAGAGTGTTACCTGCTCAGCAGAACTGGGTGTTTGCAGGTGGGCTGGCAGGGCTGTTGTAGGTGGCAATGGGGGACAGCACAATTTGTTGAATTCTTCCATCTCCAAAACTAAATGCAGGTTATCAGAGAGAAATATTAAAGGTTGATTCCTTCTCTGCCTTAGAAGTTTCTCTGTAATGTGTTGGGTATCCCCCACCAAAAATAATTCAGAAATGGTGCTGAGCATTGTAGCGAGGGAAGAAAGTGTTACTCAAGCCAGTTCTTGTGCTGGCTTGGGATCGCCTTTTAATATTAACACAGCTTGCTACAGAAATTGGGACAAACTCTCCCTTTGCCATGGGAGATATTACTCAAATGAGTAAAAAATTAATCTACATTCATCTCAGCTTTCAGGAGTAGGCCTTTTAATCATGATTAAATGCATGGCAGATATGTGATATAACATGGTAAGTAGTCAGAGAAAAATGTTGTACCTCTAAAGGGATATGGTAGGTTATTTATTTGTTTATTTTTTTAATTTGTTTTTTTACATACCACAGATGCATTCAAAACTTTTTCTGTTCTTTTACATTTCCCATCCCTGTTTTCTTCAGAATGGTTCTCCCAGGATTTTAAGTAAATAGATAAGATAAAGAGGTTAAGCTTTTGCTCTGGTGGTATAAACCCTTCTTCACCTGCCAATTGCTCCGGGGACGTTATTTATGGCAATAATTGATACTATTGAAATTAAATACCAGGAGACCTTGTGTCTGGCTGCTCGAGTATGACAGGTAGCTCACTTTCTTCCCTTTAATTTTAAAAAACAGGCTCTCCTTGGACCATATGTCTGTCCCACAGAAATATGGCAGAGCTGAATTCCCAGATGTAAGTGTGCTGCCTCCATCCTGTCCCTGCTGATATCCAGCACTGGTTATCCAAGTTTTCATCTCCTGGTCTTTAAAACACTGCCATCTGTTGTTTCCAGACGGTTCAGTCTTGTGTTTATCCAAAACTTTGTTCCAGGCCATATGGAAAAAATATCTATTTTCAATTAACCATCATATTTTCTTAAAAAAACATACTACAGAGATGAGAAAAAAATAGGCCTTGCTTACGCAGAGCTGCTCGTGAAGGGGATGACATTTTATTATGCACTGGAGCTTCAAGATTTTGACCATGTGGCCATTCAGAACATTCAGATACCACAGAAGCTGCCAATTTTGCAATAACACAAACATGCTTGAAGCATTTGAAGGCTGTTATCATATATATGTGTGTGTACATATATATATATATGTATTTAATTGATATTAACACATAAATCAAATCATTTCCATAGAACACTTTTCTAAATAGGCCGTTTTCACCATTTTCCTTCTGCAGTCAAAAACTCCTCATAGAATCATAAAATGGTTCAGGTTGGAAGGGACCTTGAAGATCATCTTGTTCCAAACCTCTGCCATGGGAAGGGATATCTTTCACATTTCAGGTTGTTCAGGGTTTCATCCTGGCTCTTCCAGGTTAGTTTCCTCCCAAAATTCTCCTGTGCTTGTGCTGTGAGACCCCATCTTCACCATGAACCAGAGGGGAGTGAAAAAAAGAGACAATGAGGACACTGCCTTCATCTCAGAGCAGAAATGAGGGAGGTTAAAAAAAGCCAGTAGAGGTACTCATCCAGGAATTTGTCTCAATGAGATTGATTCCATCTTTTCTTTCCCGAACCTGAGTTTCTGATAAAAGAATTTTCAATGCTAAAATGTGAAGGTGATACCAGGCTCGGGCAGAAATAGATTTCTTCAGGACTTGAAAAAGAAATAAATATAAAAGGATGTTATTTTTAGGAACAGACTATGCTTGTCATTCCTCAGTTCAAAGGAATATTTAGAATGAGAAGTTGAGTTTCCATTCAAAGCCATCCTCTTTGAAGCAGGATAAAGGCCTGGCCTTCCATCCTTCAAACAACTGCAAGATTTTGTCCTCCTGAGTTACAGTCTTGTCCTCTTTGCCACCCACAAGCAGCAGCCTCCCCCAGATACAGGCAGATTATGGCTCTGTAAAGTGACCCAAGTTGAAACTAAGGAGGGAAACAGGTGCCAGGTGGCCAGCACAGACTGGTACAGAACTGCCTGAGTCTCTTGAGCTGTTCCTCACCTCTAGTTTACCAGCTCTCAGTGTAGCCAGGGACAAAAAGGAAGCAAAAGGCAGTGGTGCAGATGTGGGAAATCCTGCAGGCAAGATCAAAATCTAACTGCATGCTAAGTGGACAGACAATATTAATGTATGTTACATTTAATTAATCAGAGAATTAGCTAGCTGTAGCTGAACACTGGTTCCTTTCTGGTGAATAATTACAGGCTGCTTCTCAGCTTGAAACAGAGCCAGATATATTTTTTTGCCCATTACTTGTAGTACTTCATCCAATTTTCATCCACTTGAGAGTGCTTAAGTGCAGATCCACCAGAGTTCCGGAAAGGAAGATTGTGTGAGTGCTCTGCAAAATGTGCTTTCTTAGATGTAAGGCATGGACAACGCAGTATCTTTTGCTGTTATTTTATATCACTTATCTTTTTTGAATGATCAAAAGAATACCTGACCAGGTGGACAGTTAGAATGATCTTAGGTTTTGGATTTTCCAGAAGCTCATAAACTTAATACCGTTCTAGAAAGCTCATCTCTGTGGGACATTGTGCTTTTTATCAGCTCATTTTACCTGTCAGGAGCTCATTCAGCCTTTTCCAAAACTACTTATTTTAAAAATCTTCAGTGTTTACATGTTAGTGCCAGTGAAGTGCAGGTCCCCAAGTGATACTCCCATTTTTTGATAAACTTGTAACTTTTTCTCTGGCAGCAGTGATCTTTAGCTAGGAGTGTGTTTGCTCATAAACAAACAAAGTCCTTGCATGAATTTACAGACAAAAAGCTTTTGGGATTACTGAAAAACAAAATAGGGTTGTTTTTTCCCCGATAGGAAATTGTAAGTACAAGAATATGGTGCAGTCCTGGGTGCAGGAATCCAAGCCAGCTCCAAATGGAAACACACAGATATTGGGAACAACAAATTATTTCAGTTCAGTGTTTATTTGGGAACAGCAGAGGGAAAGAGGCTGAGACAGAGGCACAAACAATGTTAGGAAAGCAGTCCTCTAGTGTCAATCCCATTTTGCACTGGAGCACAAGCAGTGTGCTTCTTTAATGCAGTAAGAATATATTTCTCCTAGCTCCAGTGACTAGAAAGAAGCATGACAGAACCAGCCTGTGATCTGACTTCCCTGTTTTCCCTCTGGTAATGTGAAAAATGGCATATCGTGCTTGGGTTGCTCTGTGATTTTTTGGGTGGTCTCTTCCTTTAGGGGGAAAATTATTTTCAAGATGATTATAGAGCCCCAGAGTGATCACTGCCCATTGAGGGGTCTGTGGATGGACACATTTTCCTTATGGCTCTGAGATGACAGAGAACACCCTGCTCCCTGCAGACACTCCTGCTCTTCTTGAGCAGCAGCACTGATGTCATTGACATCCCAGGTGCCTCTAGATGGGTAGTGGGGGTTTCCAGCGGTTTCACAGGAAGGAAAGCTGAAAACGTGAGAGCCATCCCCTGTCAGGGTGCATGTTCACATTCAGGAAAACCTTGTAAGAGAGATTCTAACTGTGTCTACAGCTGGGCAGGGCTGACATCAGGCAGAACTTCTGATTCTGAAAATGTGTTGCCTGGAGGCCAGGAAAGACAGTGAGGTCTGTGTCACCTT